>JAJJWW010006270.1:0-41728 GCA_023531295.1 Papaver armeniacum | reverse complement strand
TGCTTTGGCGCGGTCGGTGTGGCTGGCATGATTTGCCATTGGCACTGAGGTGCGGAGAGCATGGTTGGATGCTTTGGCACGGTCGGTGTGGCTAGCATGATTTGCCATTGGCACAGAGGTGCGTCTGGCATTGTTGGCATGCTTTGGCGCCGTCGGTGTGGCTGGAATGATTTTCCATTGGCACAGAGGTGCGGCTAGCATGGTTTGCATGCTTTGGAGTGGTCGGTGTGGCTGGCATGATTTGCCATTGGCACAGAGGTGCGGCGAGTATGGTTGGCATGCTTTGGCGCGGTCGGTGTGGCTAGCATGGTTTGCCATTGGCACACGTGGGAATTAGGGGGTTTGCCTTGTCGTAACCCTAATTTGAAAAAGATACCCCGGTAATTATTTAGGGACACATTAAAGGTTTCAGTAAATGTTCCTATTAAATGCTTGTTACTTTAAATGTTGTGACATCACTGTCTGCTAGGGTTTAGTGTTTTACGATTTAACCCTAAGCTAAAAACCACCATCAACAGAGTTGTATCATTCGTCTAGGATTCTATCCATTCCCATGAGCGCGATGCTGCTGCCGGTTTCATTTTTAATCACAGGTTTGTTTTGTCACCTATTATGATCTATTCAAACAAATACTTCACAACACTTGGATAACCTCTTTTCCAATGAGCCACTAACATACGAGCTCTATCTTCATATTCATCCACGGTGATAGAATAGGTCAAGGCTCTCCACCCGTTTTGAAACTTTCCCATTTTAGTTCCGCCAACTTGTCATCGTTCTTAAATTTCTCTTTAGCCTCTTCTTGTTTATGTAACGAAAGTGCCTTTATTCTATCCATTTCGCTTTTTGGGTTGGACGGACAAGGCGCATGCACTTAGTTTCAATACTTTTCCACAAATGGAACGTGCAAAGAAGGTTATGAGCTTCCCGGAAAACCTCCTTATTGCATTCAACAAAGCTTGCTCCTTGCCTTAATAATCACCTTTGGAGTATATCCCTCTCGTAGAATAACTTCACTTGTTCTAGTGCCCACACATAGCTCTCTTCGAGCTCATCTTTCAAAAAGCAAAAACCAACACTAAAAGGAGCATTGGTAGAAGTTTGCCCGACAATGTTCAACAACGGCATCTCAAACTTGTTGGTTTTGTATGTGCAATCCATTAGAAGCACTTGATGAGAGCACCGTGTACAACTTCACAAACTCGTGGATTAGCCAATAAAAGATGTCTTATCTGTCCTTTCTCGTCATCATCGTGGAAAACCGAGTAATTATGCAACTCCCCAAATTCCTTAATTGTTGCATTTCGTTCCTTTGTTCCCATTTCTTAGCCTTCAATTTTTTTCTTCGCATTGTAGATGGTATCCAAAGTAGAAGCATTTTGTGGGTTTCTTTCCTTTAAGTGAGCGAGGATATCAACGGGCTTCATACGAATTTGTGTCGGATTCTACAATCTTCTTCTTCTTCGGTAAGGCGTCCAACATAAGCGTGTGATAGCAAACTCTCCGGTATAGGGTGGTTATGACTACCACATACAACTTTCTCCAAAAACCACCTTTTTGCCGCGTTCTTTTTAAACCAAGCTTGAAGGGGCATCGGGTCTTCTTACTAAAAGTAGTATTCTTCCTCTTTTCTTTGCTACTTGCAAGGTATCTTTTTTTTAAGTGACTTCTATGTTGTCCACTACACTCGCAAACCATTTGAAAGGCACTATCACTAGTGGTACCATTACAAACTATGATACATAATCAACTTTCCTCGTTCTCCAGCCCACTTCTTTGCATCGTCTTTCTCCTTCCATGTTTCTCGGTTAAATAGTGAGAGCTAGAATCTTTGGTGAGAAGTTCATTTGCTAAAGGTTGGTCATCCATTATAGGAGGTACATCAACGACCTGGACAAAAACATACCAACATTAGTCTAAACGAGGCAATAAAACCAAAACATATATGAATATACGGTTGGTAAATAAAGAGAATAAACAAACCGTAACCAGGTTACGGTTGGTATCTGTCATCCTACAACATACCGTATATAGATCAAAAAGAATAGTGAAACACTCAGTTAAATATACGGTTGGTAACCCTCACACCAACACACCGTAATATAGTGTCGGTTGGTATCGATTTATACATTAGTAAAATTAAGTACTACACTAAGTACTTACATGCAAGGTGATAACCGACGGTTGGTAACTACGCACATACTTAGCAACCGTAATTAAAATTGGTTTGGAATCCAAATAAATTTAACCAAATCAGAATCGGTATAATTTTTGGGTTTTTTCCCAAATTGAACCATTCACGTTGGTATTTGATATTTTAGAATCAGAATCGTATGTTACGGTTGGTAACTAGCTTAAAGTCAACCGTATGTTCTTCTCAAATTTTGAAAAATTTGATCTTTTACGTACTTTACATAATTTTGATCAACAAAAACCTAATGGGAACTAATTTAGAAGTATACCTGGTCATTTCCAGTGCTGGGTTCTTCACTTTGTTGGCTAATTTCTTCAATTGGTTGAGATTGACCTTCACTTTGGTCTAAAACATCTCTACCATCTAGAAAATACTCCATATCAGGATCTCCATCAAGAGGTATGTAGTACTTGTTTTCTTTATCATATAGAGATTCACCCACCTCAAATTTGCCACCTGAATCACTCATTTTGGTGGAGTGAATCAAAATCTAGGGTTTCACAAATATCACAAAAGTTTTTTTTTTCTTCTCCTCAATTTTTTTTTCTTTCTTATAACTCTAAACATCTGATTTTTGATTCTATAATAGTGAAAATTAATTATCAAAATTAATCTTGATTATCTACACTAATCTTGATTATCATTACTAAACTTGATTATTAACAATAAGGGTTAATTAGTCATTTCCAGGGTTTGATTGATAAGGGGCACTTGAATTTACTTCTAATGACCTTTTTTGTCTTATTAGGTTGCCGCCCCTCTACCGATTCCTACCGCCCCTTTACCAAGGTTGTTCAATAATGTGTTTGGCAGCTTCCCAGCAATAGTCAAGCACAAGCAAGTGTCTCCATATATTCAAATCCTTCTACCCAACCATCCGGATTAACATCATAAATTTCCTTAAAACTCTTATTTATAAGATCAAAGGATATCACCTTGTTCTTTCCTATCCATAAGATCAACCTTGATGAATCGTTGCCTTCCTCAATAAGCAGCACATACAATTCAAAACGATGGGAGAGAAAAACTCTATCTAGTAAAATGCCCGGGTATACAGTTGTCAATGGACTAAGATCAACGTAATACTTGATATTCCAACCTGTATGGTCTATACGCATCTCCCAAATGTCAAAACGGGGCATGTCGTCCTCGCACATCTCCATAAGATGAATATGCCCCCTGCACTCCCCGAAGTACACAACTTTCCTACTATAATCTCCATCCGGATACGGCTGCATTGGCATTGCAATTGCCTTCATTAATTCATAACCAATATCAAAATAATGGAGAGTTGCCGACCAACTGGTCCGATCCAAAGGTACTTGAACCATTCAAATACACACCAGATCGAGATAATCTACCAGGTGAAGAGAAAGGAAAGGGATCTCCTGCAACTCTCCAAGAATCTGTTTCCGAAGAGTAGATTTCAATGTGATACATGACATCTCTGTTGGTATCCATACTGCAGACACCAACAACTTCATAGTAACTTGATTTCACAGATCAAAAGTTACAAAGGCACTTCTAACATGAGGGATACCAGTTTTTCCTGAATGGAGGTGAAGGAAGCGTTTTGGAACGTCGCATGGATGGATTGTATATGACATATGGTTTGTGAATACCATCAGGTCCATCATGAACCTTACAAAGAATAAGACCATTGCAAGATTGCCCAAAAGCTATACGTGTGGAACGGTTAACAGCAATTGGAGTATTGAAGCTAACATAATCTATACCTTTCCGTTCATCCATGACCAAAGTTTCAAACTCCAATTCTGTCTGACATCCTGCTTTTTTCAATTTTTTCTTCATAAAAAGTGCAGGCACAGAAAAACGACGACTACGAAGATTGTAGTTTGCCTTAAAGTATGGATCAGATATAAGAGATTTCCATTGCTTTGATACGGTTTTGAACACACACAGAGATTTCACTGGTAAACAATATAGAATGGCTATTAAAAGATTATTGTTGTTGCCAATAATCGATGCTGAAGATGGTGATGACGGTGATGATGTTAAGCTTGTGTTGCACAAGCTCTTACTGGAAACTGAAAGCATCTTGTGTTGCCTAATAAATATGCATAATCTAACAAATATTTTTCCAACAACGGGAGGCAGTTCAATCTGGTTTGTACTGCAATATACTTCTCCACAGTCAAGGAAGGAACTTCAATCTTACCTCAAGGTCTGGTTTCACTCGTTCTCCGATTCCAGCCAAGTGTATGGCGTTCCTAGGGATATTAACTTGTCACCTGCATAAAAATATACATATCCAACAATTAGCTCATCAAAATTCCACAAATTCCAATACGGAAAGAGCTAGTTGCAAGTTGAAATACTCAGAAATGGGTGATTTTACATGAAATCAACCTTGCCAATATCAATTGAGCAACAAAATTAACACTTCCTACTGTGTCATTTTGACAGTCATCTAACATGCATTTTTGGATACTTTCTGAATGGCGGTCCAACAGTACCCCTTGTGACTGTAAAATCCATAACAATAACAACAATTTCTCATGCAAAATCATTTTACGAAAATTAACTACAAATATCCACATAAAAAGAAAATAATTGAAATTTCAAAAGACATACCAGAGCAGGAATTGAGATTCCGCTTTCTTGATTTTGTGTGCCCTAAATCAAGATCATACCACTGGGTTCTGAGTGAAAACTAAGTATGGATTTTCTCGAGAGTATTTAACAATTCAAGATATGTTCAAGGAGGTTTTAACTTCATCTCTCAATCTCCGTTTTTCACTTCCTCTGCAACTCTCTCTCTCTCCCTACCTCGGTCCTCTGCTCGCTCTTCGCTTCTTTTTGTTTTACTGAGCTGCAATCTACACCATTGGATTAAACACTCAATTTACCGTCGGGAGTTGTTTTAGCCATACCGATTTTCCTCATGTATTTGTCATTTTTTTCTCGGGAATATCGGGGATATGTCCCAAAATCGACTGTCATTTTGGGGATATGCCCCAAGATTCCAATTTTCGGGAATATACCCCAGCCGTCCAAAATTCCATCCAAAACTGTTAAGTAGTCAATATTCGCACACACTTAGGATCACATATGCGAATTAAAAGACAGATACACGATATATTAACACCTTTACAAGGTTCAGAACATATTCGCATTTGTGTAATCTCAAAAATTGGAGAGAAAGTTCGGACGATTTACGGCAAATAATCTATTTAACGGTTCCTTGACGGAAACCGTTACTTTGGGGCATATTCCCAAAACTGAATCCCCGAGGCATATCCCCAAGATGACAAACATTTTAGGGCATATTCCCCATTTTCCCTTTTTTCTCCCTAAAATCACCCGACGACTGACTCAATGTACTTGTTTGTTATTCGGATCTCACTCAGTCGACTCAAAAATATATGATTTAAGGGATAATTGGAGTTTGGTAATAGGATTTTGACCAACACTAGGCTTTAGTCTAACATTTGCCCAACGTTAGGGCTTGGTACCTGGACTCGACGTTGACTGTTGTTGACATTGTTCTACCAAACTTTAATTAATTTTATAAAATAACGATACCTAGTTTACTAATACACCCTCAAAGTAGCCTAGGATCCACCGGCATTAATAACAACACTTAGCCTACGGTGCCCCCGTTTCTTCATAATGAAAACGAAAACAGAAACAGAAAAAAAAAAAACTAATTTCTCTGCTTCTTCTTTCTCCTCCGTCTCTGCATAAGAAAACCACATGGATGTAACTTAAACACCATGACCTTCACATCATCCTTCTCCACCACTACCATAACCCTATTGATTTGGTGTCGATCAAACAGTCTATGAAGAACATAAAGTGAACCCTAATTACTCAAAAAATTAAAATTAGCTTCAATTTTGTCAGTAGATCATAAAGGTTTCTTCTAAATTATCATTTTTGACGAAATTTTCGTGATCGAGATGAATTTCATTGTTAGAATCCCATTATGAAGATAACGACGAAGATCACGAACTTGTTGCTGGGTTTTGTGAAAAAGATGATTATTTAGCGCAGAAGTGGGTGTTTGATCATGCATCTAAATTAGCTTCCACACCACTCCAACTTACCCTTGTTCCGCAAAGGGTTTATTAAGAAAGCACAAACTTCCTTAAAACGTCAAAAACGTCCTTTTGAGGTCTTAAACGATGAAATTTGGCTAAAATTCCAAGACCATGGTGCATAGGATCACGTCTTGATCATTGGGACGTTTCCAATCAACTTAGACCTGTCTTGAGCTAAATTACGACAATCGAGTTTTTTTTTTTTTAGCCTCCAGATAGGCTATAACATGCCTAACTTAAACGCCTTGATAGGAAGTATGAGCATCCAAGGAATGAAATGAAACTAGCCCTCATCAAGTATGGGCACAATCATCTCTTGCATCGAGCTACCGAGCCAGATGATATGATAGGAAAAGTGTCGCAATCATCTCACAATTAGATGATATTTGCGACAAAGTGCTGGACCGGCAATGCTGCAAATCATTGCGGCTTCCTATGTACCCTTCCTTACTCTAAAGGGATCAAGCACAGACCGTAGTTCATCAAAGGGATAGTAACTTAAGCGAAACTCGTTTGCAAGGTTGTGGCCTAGCGATAATGGTTATGGCCTGGTCCATATAAGGCCGAAAAGTTGTCGATAGAAATGGTAATCCACCTGTAATGACAATGAGAAACCCTACAAGACACCCAATACTAATATCTCTCAAACTCAAGACATAATGAACACAAATATTCTAATGTTTTATTATGAAGAAGATCAATACTAATATCTCTCAAACTAAAGACATAATCAACACAAATATTTTAATGTTTTATTATGAAGGAGATGATATTACAAACAAATTTCGTGTAAACCCTAAGTTAGAACTCACACAACTTTCTCTCCAAAATAAACATGCACTAGAAGAGATCTCTACCCCATTTTAGATTGGCCTTTTGTACCTTATATAGGCAGTTACATAGTGGTTGACATCTACAGGGGGTTAGTCAAATAAGATTTTGAATGACTTCTGGGGAGTTCGCAAATCTACTGTTTGTCCATAAAGATTTTTAGAGAGTCTCTTAATATCTCTTGTTATTGGTTAGAGACATTTTTCAAGTCATTTAAATTCTCTGAAACTCCATGTTTTTGGATTGGGATTTCATAAGAGTCAGTCCAACGCTCCTGTTCTTCGAATGAGAATTGAAAGTCATTGATTTGTTGTTTTTAGAGATTTGGGGAGACTTTTTCTTAAAAATAGGCATGGTAGAAATCTCTCCTCAAGAGGTGATATTTCTAGAGACTTGGAAATTTGGAGATTTTTTGGTTTTGGGAGTGAACCATTTTTCTCTCTCCTTGTGTCTTAATACAAAGATAGGGCCACTTGGAAAGGGGTAACTAAGATAAAATATGGAATAATGTGATTTTTAAATTGGAGAATATATAATTTAAAACCGGTTGTGTGAAGTCTTGGTGATATATATATTTTAAAATATATATTTTAGAAGTTATGATTTTTTTTCTCCGCATAGAAAATAAAATCAGTGACGACCGAATAAAGTGAATGAAAATTTAGGCATAGAACAGCAGTGAGATTTATTTTGACAATGGACACATATTTCATTAGGTGGTCATGGTACTTTTATTATTACTGTAACGTGAATAATAAAAAAAATCGGTAATATAGGGAATTAATCAGGGGATATTATACAATTTTGTCTCTACAAATCACATAAACTTTCTACAAGTCTCATTTTTTTGTCCCTACAAATCTCATTTTTTGTATCTATATAAGTCACAATGACTCTCTAAAATTCTCTCAGAGAATCACTAGAAATCTCTAGAAGTCATTCAAATTAAAAATCTATGAAAGTCCATATAAATCTTGTTTGACTACCCCTTGCTAATTTACATATTGGAATACATCTAATAAAATCTTCTTTCTCGCTTTTTATTTCGGTTATCTCTACGCGATATCATCGCAATGATATTAGAAAGTCAAACTAAGGGTTATTTCTTTGAAAAATACAAAGTCAAACTAGCCCTCATCAAGTATTAGCTTGATAGGAAGTATGAGCATCCAAGGAATGAAATGAAACTAGCCATCATCAAGTATGGCCACAATCATCTCTTGCATCGAGCTACCGAGCCAGATGATATGATAGGCAAAGTGTCGCAATCATCTCACAATTAGATGATATTTGCGACAAAATGCTGGACCGGCAATGCTGCAAATCATTGCGGCTTCCTATGTACCCTTCCCTACTCTAAAGGGATCAAGCACAGACCGTAGTTCATCAAAGGGACAGTAACTTAAGCCAAACTCGTTTGCAAGGTTGTGGCCTAAGAATAATGGTTATGGCCTGGTCCATATAAGGCTAAAAAGTTGTCGATAGAAATGGTAATCCACTGTAACAGCAGGAAACCTACAGTACACCCAATTCTAATATCTCTCAAACTCAAGACATAATCAACACAAATATTAGAAAGTCAAACTATTTTTCGCGGAAGGTATCACACGTAACATGTGAACCTTATCTTCGCACTTCATCAATATCGAATATCAATATTTCGCCTTCACCTATCTTAATGACATCATCGCTTACCACAATACTGACCAACTTGGATTGTGTCATCGCAGTTACTATTATTCTTCGCGGAAACTGTACTTCTAACTTATTCTAGGTGGCCAATGCAATACTACGTATCCAAGTCCACCAAGAATCAGCATCAAATTTGGCGTTGTATAAGTACTGTGCGATAGTGTAATAAGTGTGCCAACGCAACAGCACGCAGCACAACATTATATCACGATTATTTTTCTGGCACAACAAAGCACGACACCGCGTAGCCTCTTGCACAATACAACACAACATGCACAACACGCCTTAAGATTTAGCACAACTCAGCACAGCATGCCAGGCATGTTTCTTCATGAGTTGCGTTGTGCGGACGCGTTTTACATCCCTAAATTTTATCTGTGTTTTTCATGGCATTGGCTTCATAGCCAAAAACAAAGGCCAATTGCCACAAAAGCACAGAAGACTATTATCTTCTTTTTTTTAATGGCATTTACATGAAAGAGAAAAGAAATATTCAAATGTTTTAAAATTGTACTCCAAATTAATTTTTTCACATTAAAAAGAAAAGGTAAAGGAAAAGTTGAGAAACCTACCTTATTCTAAAATCTGTCTGAAAGTGGTGTTTGCAAGTTGCAATAATCACTTTACATGAAATCAACCTTGTCAATATCAAAAAAAAAAAAAAAAAAAAAAAGTTTGGCTGCTCTAAAGAAATATTCAATCATGAGCAAGTATTTCGATATATGGAAATCCTTTTATCCGAGCACTAGAATCGTAAATTTCCTTGAAACTCTTATTTTTAAGGTCAAAGGATATCGCCTTGCGTTGCAGTATACATAATATCAATCTCGATGAATCTTCGCCTTCCTCAATAAGCAGCACATCTATAAGAAAACGAATCGGGAAAAAAACTTTGTCTAATATAATGCCGGGGTATACAGTTGTTAATGGAGTAAGATCAACATAATACTTGACATTCCAACCCGTGTAGTCACTACGTATCTCCCAAATGTCAAAACGGGGCATGTCGTCCTTGCGCATCTCCATAAGATACATATGTCCTCTGCACTCATTAAAGTATACAATTTGCTTGCGAACATCTTCCTTGGGATCCGTAGGCATTGCAATTGTCTTCATTAATTCAGAATCAATATCAAAATAATAGAGAATTGCCGAGGAATAGTCGATCCAGTGCACTGAACCATTCCAATAAACACCATAGTGAGAATAGATTGCACCTATAGAAAAAGGAATGGGATCTCCTACAGCTACAGCTCTCCAAGAGTCTGTCTTGGACGAGTAGATTTCGATATGATAGACACTTTGTCTGTCTATCCAGCTTTGCAAAACTTTCACAACTTGATAGTAACTTGATTTTGCAGGATCAAAAGCTATAGTGGCACTCAGAACATGATAGGCACCAGTTTTTCTGAATGGAAGTGAGGGAAGTGTTTTGCAATGCTTCATGGTTGGATTGTATATGACATAAAGTTCGAGATCATCATCATAATAATCATGGGCTTTAAAAAGAAGAAGACCATTGCGAGATTGTAGTAAAGTTATCCACAAGTCTTCATACAATGTCGGATCATTAACAATACTTGGAATTTTGAATGGAACAAGATCCATATCTTTCCGTTCATCCATGACCAAAATTTCAAAATCGTACAATCGTCTGTCCATAAGTAGGGCAAGCTTAGAAAGACGGTGACTACGGAGATTATAGCTTCTTTCAAAGCATGGATCACATATTAGAGACTGCCATTGTTTTGATACGGTTTTGAACACACCCAAAGATTTAGCTGGTAAACGATATAGAATGTCTACAAAAATATTACTACTGTTTCCTATTCTTGATGCTGATGTTGATGCCGATGATGTTAAGCTTTTGTTGTTGTTACGGGAAACTGAAACCATCTTTGAATGAAAGAAAACAAAAGGGTTCAATGATCCTTACCTGATGTCGAAGCTTCTCACGTCAAGTCTATCTTGGCCTGAAAGTTCAATTCATAAACCCCAACTATTTATATCTCAAAAACATAACGTGAAGCCCACTTTTCCTATTACCATGCGTATAAGGATATTGTCCGTGTTTCCCTTCGTGGACACGTGGTTATCATCGAGTTTCAAAATTACCGGCGAATTAAACAGAAGGTTGCCCTCTACCTAAACTCTCTTTACAATGGTTAGGGTTTTTACCATATTCCCTCTCTGTTTTCTTGTGACCCTTACCTTACGCAGGCCTTGTTTCTTTCGAAATCTACATCTGCATACTCATCAATGAGACTTACCTGAAAAAGAGACTACAAAATGGGAGAACGCCTAAGCGTGACAAAGGGAGATAGGCTAAAGCCTAATGTCTCCTAGTACGAGAACGTTTTTTTTTCCCCAAGGCTTTAAGCATATTTGCAATTGCAATGTCTACTCAGTCTTAATCATTTTCCCCCTTAAACGCCTTGACAAAATAAGCCCTCAGGTTGAAGGGTGATGAAACCCTCGCTTCCTATTGGTCGATATAGGCCTTTTCTAATGTAAAAACTATGGTGAGGACACTTGGCGTAACTCTATTGGTCGAAATATGAAAAATTGGGTTACACTTTGTTTACATCAAGTATTTAACCATTCGTTAGTAACGTCGTTGACAAAAAGGTAGGTGGACAACACATTTGGCTCTTACTAACTTTAGCTCTCACTCTACTCTTACTCTTGTTTACTCACTTGAGTTTTGGATGGTTTGCAAGTGAACCATTGTTGCCTATTTATATGCTTGTACACCAACCACTTACTTCCCTACATGGTTCTATCTAGACTCTTCGTTACACTCTCAAATATTACAAGAAAATTCTGGAGAAAGAATTCTCTAGACAACACATGATGAAAAGAAGGCCTAGAAGACTCTAGTATGTATTGGGCTTTACTTAGTGTAGATGATTATTAGGCTTTACTTAGTCCTACACTCTTCAAGATTATTCTAGAATAATCACAAATTAGTAGATATTTTTAAGGAAAATTTCTTGTTTGGTCCTAAGCCCATAAGGTTATTTATAGTAGGGTCTAACCGGATTTTACCCTTATCCTAGGGTCCAAAGTTTTTTGAAAACATGGAAATGACTAATATACCCTACTGTTTAAATACGTGTGAAATAACATACTTCTACCAAATCGAGATTTTATTTTATCTGGAGGTCCAAATTTAATTAAAACATATATAGGACCACAAATTTGAGTACATGTCTGCTATACTGTTTACAAATTTGAGTACATATCTGCCACTGCTTACAAATTTTAGTACATATGTGCTACACTTTTATTTCAGTATTCCATATATGTACTTCTAGATTATACAAAAAAAGTGAGAAAACTATAAAAAATAACAAAATTAGCAATAGACTTCTATCCCACGATCCCATTTCTCCTTAAATTTCCCATACAAACACCATCTGCGAAAAAAGGTTCAACATTTATTAGGCTATAACGTTCGAAAATCGACTTCAGAGAAACCAAAACCAATTCAAAGGAGTATATTTCAGTATGTCATATATGTATTGCTGATTCATAATAAAAAATAAGTAATATCGAATCTATGGGAAAAAAAAAGAGTTACACACTTTTATTTCAGTATTCCATATATGTACTTCTGCATCAAACAAAAAAAGTGACAAATCTATTAAAAAATCAAAGCAATATTCTTCGGTATGCCATAGTATTGCAGTATTTTTCAGTATGCAATATATGTACTTCTGTAACTCTTGTATTTCCGTATTCCATATACGTACTTCTGGATAAAACAAAAAAAAATATAATAAAACTATGAAAATTAACAAAATTTCAGTATGCCATCTATGTACTGTAGTATATTTCACTATGCCATATATATACTTCTTAGACACTTTTATTTTAGTATTCCATATATGTACTTCTTGGTCAAACCAAAAAAAAGCTAGAAAACTATAAAAAAAAATAAAAAATAAAATCAAAAAGCAACATTTTTCAGTATGACGTATATATACTTCTGAAACACTTTCATTTCATTATTTCATATATGTACTTCTGTATCGAACAAGAAAAATCTCCAAAACTATAAAAATAACAAAATTAAAGCATTATTTTTCAGTACACCATATATGTAATGTTGATTCATAGTCTAAAAATTGACTGCATGTGAAAAGCAAGTAATGAATCTATAAAAAAAAACAGAATCGAAACACTTCTATTTCAGTATCCCATATATGTACTCCTGGATTGACCAAAAAAGATCTCCAAAACTATAAAATAACAAAATTAAAGCAATATTTTTTAGTACGCCATACTGTTGATTCATAATCTAAAACTGAGTTGCATGTTTAAAACAAGTAATGAATCTATAAAACACATTGAATCTAAACACTTATATTTCAGCATATGGAATATCTACTTTTGGATCGAACAAGAAAGATCTCCAAAACTACAAAAATAACACAACTAAAGCATTATTTTTCAATACGCCATATATGTACTACTGATTCATAATCTAAAAATCAGCTGCATGTGGACAACATTTAACGAATCTACGAAAAACAAAATCGAAACAATTTATTTTAATATTGCATATACGTACTTCAGAATCAAATAAAAAAATAAAGTCTCCAAAACTAGGTTTATGCCAGTACTGCATATATGTACCGTTGGTTCATATAGAAAAACACTCCGAAACAAATCTAAAACCAACCAAATGAAATTGGTATAATCAAATCTATCAATGAAATCAACGAAAAACGAAATAATAGATAGAACATCGAAATCAAACTTCCGAAAACGCACAAACACACATCATATAAATCTATATATATAATAGATAGAACATCATAAGGGAACTACCAAAAAACGAAATAAAAAAGTGGAAACATCATGAAATCAATCAAATATTCATGAATCGGTTAAAAAACAAAACAACAACGAAAAACAATTGGAGATAAGACTACATAACATACCTACAAAACCACGAAACGAACTTCAAAACCCTAGTTTCGGAGAGGTGATTAAAGAGCAGTAGCAGAGAAAGAGGAGAGAGAAGAAAACATATCTGATTATGTTGAAAAGGAATATGACTAGCTTATATATCTTCTACCATACAAGGTTATTTAAGGCATTTTAAAAATGTGAAACCATGTTCCCACCCGAGTATTGGACCAGGGGATAAGAATTTGGGTTCATTATTCTTTTTTCTTTTAATTATGGACCTCCGGTTACTGGCTTTAATGGGTGGACTGCCACTAACTAAGAACACTATAATAGTACATATTGGTAATTCCTACCATTTTTAACACCCCCTCTTAATTTGTGATGTGAAGCTTGTCTCTAAAATGATTGAATTTATCCACTGTGACTGCTTTTGTCATAATGTATTTATGAATCACCATGAATCCTTAAATATCACTAAGAGAGTTTCCCAAAATATCCAAACACCCGGAGAGTCTTTCAAAATCTCTAGCATAAATAGTCGCTCAATACCTTTGCTAAGCCCAATCAACTAATATAAGGTTTATAGCGAGTCGAGAACTTGCAGATTCCGGTTTGCATTAGAAAAAACAAAAGCAAGACTCTAAGAAAGGAACCCAAAAGCATAGAAATGAAGTTTCCATTAGAAAAAAAAAATGCAGCACTCTAAAAAAAGGAAGCACTCTAAGACACACAAATTAAGAAAAGTTAAACAGTCTATAATATGTCCTGTTTGGCTGATTCAAAGAAATATCCAAACATGAACAAATATTTCCTTGAGCAATTGGTATGAACTCATATATTTCCTCAAAACTCTTAATTTTAAGGTGAAAGCATATCCCCTTGTCCTTTGTTATCCATAGTATCAACCTTGATGAATCTTTGCCTTCCTAATAAACAACACAAAAATAGCGTTAAGCATGATCAATTGCTTCGATGTACTGTAATTGGCTGCATCAAAGCAATATTTAAGCAAGAGTTTCGATATATTCGAACCCTTCAACCAAAACATCCTTTTTAACATCATACATTTCCTTGATACTGTTATTCTTAAGGTCAAATGATACCACCTTCTTCATCCCAAACCATAATATCAACCTGGATGAATCTTCGCCTTCCTCAATGAGCAGCACATGCAATTTAAAAATATAAAAGAACATAAATTTATCTAGAGGAAAGCCAGGGTATAGAGTTGTTAATGGACTAAGATCAACATAATACTTGACATCCCATCCCGTGTAGTCCGCACGCATCTCCCAAATGTCAAAACAGGCATTGTCGGCTTTGCGCCTCTCCATAAGATGAATATGTCCTCTGCACTCATTGAAGTATACAATTTTCCTAGAATTATCTTCATTGGAATACGGCTCCGTCGGCATTGCAATTGCCTTCAACAATTCACAGTCAATACCAAAATACAGGAGAGTTGCAGTCCCCTGGTCGATCCAGTGCACTGAACCATTCCAATAAACACTAGACAACGATAAGCAATCAGGTGGAGACAAAGTAAACGGATCTCCTGCGGGTCTCCAAGAGTTTGTCTCTGAAGAGTATATTTGGATATGATGGACATCATTTCTGGTATCTAATCTACAGACAACCACAATTTTGAAGTAACTTGATTTTGCAGGATCGAAAGCTATAGTGACACTCCGAGCATCATCCAGTGTCTTTCTGAATGGACATGAAGGAAGGGCTTTGCAATGCTTCATGGACGGATTGTAAATGACATAATCCGTGCCATATTTATCATCCACTTTACAAAGAAGAAGACCATTGCAAGACTGTTCAAACCTTATATACGAGTAACGGTTAACATCAATTGGAGTATTAAATTTGATGGGAACATAATCGCCACCGTCTCCTTCATCCATAACCAAAGTTTCATGTTCGCATTCTTTCAAAATTCCTAGTGTAGGCAATCTTTTCTTCATGAATAGTGCAGGCTTAGAAAGACGACGTCTCCGAAGATTATAGTTTCTTTTAAAGCCTGGATCAGATATTAGAGATTGCCATTGCTTCGATACGGCTTTGAAGGCACACAAAGATTTCACTGGTAGACAATATAGAATATCTTCCAAAGGAGTACTAGTGTTGCCTAAGGCCGATGCAGCTGATGGTGATGATGGTAAATTTTTGTTGCACACTCTTTTACCAGAAACCAGAGGCATCTTGAAAGAATTAAAAAGAAAAGGTTCCTACCCATTAACAACAACAGCTATCTGATTGAACCTTCATACCTCATAAACATCAATAAACTAACAATTACGTTTCCAACAATGTTAAGCAGTTCTAGCTGGTTTGTATTGCATTAGACTCCTCCATAGTCGAGGAATTAAGGGAGTCATCTTACCTGAAGTTTCTGGTTTTCACTAATTCTGGTATTTGTATTCCAGCAAGATCTATGTTATTGCTAGTGACATTGACTTGCTACCTGCCATAATAATGCACATAACCAACAATTAGCGATCAAACAAGTATATAGATCAGATAGCCCCTTGCGACGACGGGATGATTTTACTTGAAATTAACATCTAGTATTAATTATTAATATGAAATCCATAATAACAACAGCAATGTGTCATAAAAATCATTTCAGAAAACTTAACTCAGAAAAGAATTGGGAATTTTCTTAGGGTTTTAAAAGACTCACCGGAGAAGGAATTGAAATACCCCTCCTTTCCTTATTATGCGTCCTAATTAAATCAGATCAAACCACTGCTGGGTTTGAGTGACAATTAGGTTTGGATTTTCTTTAGCTTCTTTAACAATTGATTCAAACTTGACTAAAATATATCATTTTTATTATTTCATCACTCCCCTCAAAGTAACAAAGAAATATGTGTGTTTTCTAAAGCTCCAAAAATTCAGCCGCCTGGTGTGTTTATAACCCTAATTTCTACCTAGGGGTGTGGGATTTATCCTGCTTCACCTCTTCTCTACTTAAGTAGGGGTAGGAAGTGGAATCGCTCCATCCAATAGAGTAGCCCGTGGGCGGTGGAATCTATTGGGTACCCATGTAAATACGCCCAATGTAAATCGTCCATATCTTGAAGAAATTGAACGAGTCATTGTCAAACAACGAGTGGCACAACCCAAGACTTGATTCAAAAAAAAATAATCCTAAAACCAGAAGATCCATCTACTATAATCATATACTTACGAAACCAAAGAACATGGTTAGGGGTGAGCAACGGACGGGCGGATGAAATCCCTCAAAGTTGCAGATTTGGAAAATCAACCGTGTCCGGCCCAATCACCCGCGGATATCAAATTAATCCAGAATTAATTACCTATATTGGAAGCAATCTTAGCAAAAAACCTAAGAAACTAATTTACATGTTGCAGGAAAAATTAGGAAAATGTGTCTAGATGCTCTAAAGCAATATATATTCAATCATGAGCAAGTGTTTCGATATATTCAAATCCTTCTACCCAAACATCAGGTTTAACATCTGTTGGAAAATTGGGTTAAAAACAAGAGGATGAAAAAACAGAAACAAAACAATGGCGTACCCCTGACTTCAAGGCTCTTTCGATTCTTTTAGACAATAATTCGACCTTTCCTAATTAACTTGGCGAGTACAACAGGTCTCTCGAATTCTGCCTTAAGGATTCAATGAAGCCCTAACACCGTAATTGAATTCAAGGATTGTACTTCCTTGACCCGACCAAGAATCACACTGTATAAGGTTCTGATGATGCTATTGGAGAAGAAGAAAACAGATTGCTTTTTTTGATGTGTTGGAATGGGAGAACATCTTCGCTACTTATACTGATAATCATGCCTGTTGGTAATGTCGTTTCATCACCAACAGACGCTTCCAGAAAACCATTAATGGTGACTCATGAAAAAAAACGCATTCAAATTTGAATTGAAACTGAATGGAAACTTCTAGGTTTTCTAAAGTAAAACCAGAAAAAATTTCCAACATTTGAACTGAAACTGAATGGAAACGCATCGGTCAGGTCGATCACCGAAAAATCTGCGTAACGGAAAACCTTGAAAATATCCAACATTCTCCCCCTATTTTCAAAAAATATAAAAACACAAAAAACAAAGAAAAAAAAAACTTTTAAATCAGAGTGGCTGCATCACAAAAGTGACTTCCTAGGTACCCGAGTGGGATCAAGCCAACGTAGTTCACGCTAAGTTGAGAATAAGCATCATCGTTGAAACCAATACATAAGTGATAGGTATCTTTTGGATTTGAACCTTCACTTAGTGTAAGAAATTCAAAGCCTTATCGAGGTTCAGTGGTGAAACTAGTCTTGAACCAAGTACCCCTAATGATAAAACCCGAATCTCCACACATATTGATTTCGTAAGATAGTGTGTTCTCGTAGCTAGCACGTTAATGGCCATGTGCTTAAATCCTGGATTCATGAGTCTTCTTTAGAGAACGGTCTTTTTCTCTTAGGAAACGGCCTGATTTCCATACTCATATAGGTAAGTCTCGAAGGTGTTTCTGCGAGACACCTTGTGATAAAAGTTAGACTTATTAAGGATTTTCATCCATCCTGATTTCTTAAACTCCGCACTAATAAGAAAATGGAAAGTTTTAATTTTAGTGCACCATAATCACTTCCATAACTTGTTGGTACCACATTGAACCTTGTTTATCCTTTCCAAAACATAGGTTGGGTTTCGCTATGGGTGATCAAACTTCATTCACAGACCTTAGTCCCATTTCCTTACACTTTATTGAAACCACTGCCTTTGGAAGACTTTTCGTTAATGGGTCTGCCAAGTTCTTACTTGTTTCAATATAGTTCATAGCAACTACTCCTCTCTTGAGTAATTGTCTTACTATTTGATGTCTAAGACTTGTATGTCTAGACTTTCCATTATAAGTCTTGTTAGAACTTTTACCGAAAACTCTGCGTAGCGGAAAACCTTGAAAATATCCAACAACATCATCGTACATTTTCTTAAAACTTTTATTTTTAAGATTAAATGATATCACCTTGTCCTTCTCTATCCGTAATATCAACCTTGATGAATCTTCACCTTCCTCGATAAGCAACACGCGCAATTCAAAACGGTACAAAAAAATAAACTCTATCTCGTTTAATTCCGGGATATACAGTTGTTAATGGACTAAGATCAACATAATACTTGGCGTCCCATCCCGAATAGTCCTTTCGCATCTCCCAAAGATGCATGTCCCCTGCACTCCTTAAAATATACAATATGCCTGCTAAAATCTCCTACAGCATACGGCTCCGTAGGCATTGCAAATTTCTTCATCACTTCACAATCAATATCAAAATAACGGACTGATGCCGACCACTCGTCCATCCAATGCACTAAAACATTCCAATACACACCTGAGAAAGATAATCTACCAAGTCTAGCTAGACAAAGGAAAGGGATCTCCTGCGGCTCTCCAAGAATTTGTCTTGGAAGAGTAGATTTCAATATGATACATATCTTTACTGGTGCCTATTCCGCAGACACTCACAACTTCATAGTAACTTGATTTTGCAGGATCGAAAGCTTTAGAGACACCTAGGACATAAGGGACATGAGGAAGGATTTTGGAATGCTTTGTAGACGGATTGTATATAACATAAGGTGTGCGACGATCATTATGTGTTGGAATCTTGCAACAATGAACATCACGTTAGATGTATCAAAAATAATATGTAAAGAACTAATGCGAAACAACTCTACCGAAATAACTTGACGAGGGCAGAATCACAGGTTCAACAAGTTGTCCTTAACACATTAATTCGCGGGTATACTCGAGTTGAGTATTGCTAAACCCCTCACAGCGAAGATGTGTCCAGGATAAGACTGCCCGATATAACTTGAGTTAGCACAACGCAAGTTACCCTCTCTTCGAACTCAGCAACGGGGATGGATGTAAAAACGTATGGAGAAACCCTAGATTAAAAGAAGAACTTTTCGGTATATAGAAATAAATTTTCGAGTTGTATTTATAGGATGAAATACTTGCAAATCAAGTTAGGTTTTGATTTTATTCAAAAACAAGTAAAACACCTTTCCGGAATTTACCCAAAAATAAAACTCTTAAGAAATAATTTGTTGAAGTGATTTCTTTGTGGAAGTTAGCGACTCACTTGTTGATAAGTACGATGAAAAGAAGAACGGTAGGAAGATTACAACCAGTATGAAGAAGTTCAACAAGTTTATAGTTGAACATGACCTCATTGAGTTGCCCATGAAGGGTGCTAGATACACATGGTCATACAATTCATACATAAGTGTATGATTATATAGTGGAGCTTCTCTTTAGTTTTCCACAATGTGGGGCTAAAGGTTCCACTTCATTTACCAAAAAATGAGTGAGTATCCTTAGACCCTTAGGTCATTAGATCAAACCACACCAAGACTATAAAACCTTTTAATTAAAACTCATTTTCTCCAATATTATGTACTTCGCACAGGAGAAGACCATTGCAAGATTGTTCAAAAGTTATACGCGGGTCTAGAAACCGGCGCTGATCGTTCACCAAACTTGGCATAACATTAAAGGGAACAAAATCAATATCTTTTCGTTCATCCATGACCAAAATTTCACATTCTACCTTTACCAAACATTCGGCTCTTGTGAATTCTTTAATTATAAATATTCCAGGTGTAAAAAGACGACGAGTCCAAATATTATAGTTTCTTTCCAAGCATTGATCTGATATTAGGGGTAGCCATTGTTTTGATACGGTTTTGAAAACACACAAAGATTTCACTGGTAAACGATATATAATGTCTATTAAGAGATTACAATTCTTGCCTATAGTCGATGCTGAAGCTGATGATGATGTTAAGCTTTTGTCGCACAATTTCTTACTGGAAACCGAAAGCATGATGAAAGAAAGAAGGAAAAGGTTTCCTACCTTATGTCTACCCCTGAAAATTTACTTCATAAATCCTTGTATTTGTATCCCGAAAACGACAGCACCTATGATTTCCTTTAAATAGGTTTTCACACATCCACTTGCCTTATTTACCCGTGCCCACGTACTTCAGACTAAATGCACTCGTTTTCGTTTTATTGATTCAGAAATCGAATCGAAAACGGATTACTCCCTTATAAAAACCCTTTTCTCGTTTCCTCTTGCAGCACAAAAAAAATTCTCGTACACTCTTGTGAACGAATCCAGAGATCTTAAACAGGAACTTTGCTTCTAGGTATTTTCAGATTTCTTTGTTTCGTTCTCGTTTCCTCTTGCACGTCACAAAAAATTCTCGTAGAATCCAGAGATTTAAATTAGATGAAGGGAAAAAACAACAGAGAAAAGGGAATTTTGCTTTCAGAGAAGGGAAAACCAATAGAGATGAGGTTTGCAGATATAGATGAAGGTGTTTGTCAAATTAATACTTACGTTTCAAAGCTTGAGCATCTTGTTGATACCCTTGGTGGTCCTCAAGATACACTTGAAATACGTCAGACAATAGATCATCTTTTCCACTTGCTGAGCTCTACCACAGCTAAATTCCTACAAGCCTACGACACAGAACAACATTCAGATGTTAGTGCCAGCAAAGGGATAGCCAATGATATAAAACACCTCTTCCAGGCAGCACGAAAAAAGAGTCAGCAGACGCAACTTGCTAAGTTCTCAAAAGATCTCGATCAAGCTGAAAAAAGATTTCAGAATGCAAAACTTCTTGCTATTAAAAAGATAGCCATTGCCAAATATGGTTCTGTAGATCTTCCTGCCAGTGTTAATGCTAGTCATAGGAAGAACGCGGCGCCACTTGACTTCGACATTAAAAATTGTGATGGAATAGTTCTCGCCGGACATTGTGATTACGGCACGTTTACCGGGCCTGGTCGGTTGAATGTGAAGTTCCTACTTATGATACTTATTCCTGGAGTCATCTGTTTTTCGTGGTTGATGAGCAAGCTGATTACCTGACTCGGGAAGGACTAGTTACTTAAGGGAGGGGGTACCTGACTTGGGAAGGACTAGTTACTTAAGGGAGGTGGGGAAAGTTGCTTCTTAGTATGGTTAAGCTTTAATATTGTGTGAACAACTATTCCTTTTACTAAAAGTATGAAATTCCGACTTTGTAATAAAAAGCATTGATCTCTATTGGATCAGGAGAATTATATTAATACAAAACCGATGAAATTTATTTGCTTGAAAGCACAAAACTAATGAGCAGCTGAAACCCGAAGTCATTATAATTATTTCTTATTCAAAATTAACATGGATGTCTTTTTCGGCATTGAAACACCTGACTTAGCTTGCAATACTCGGCATTAACATGGATGCCCTAATCAAATCAGATCATACCCACTGTGTTTTGAGTGAGAACTAGTAATGGATTTTCTCGGATTTCATTAAAAATTGAAAACTTGAGTCGGGATTGAATGCGGTAAACCTAGCATTTCCGCTCTCCTCCTCTCCGTCTTTTTTTTCCCTCCCACTGCAACTCTCTCTCTCTCTCTTTGCCTCGCTCTTGGCTTCTTTCTGTTTTACTCCGCTGCATTCTAGGCCATTGGATTGGATACTCAAGTTAACCTTTGGACTTGTACCTTCTAATAGGGTATTTACACCTCTTAGGGGCTAGTTCCGCAAGTCCAATGGGAGTGGTCAGATAATTAGATTGAAACCTGTTTCGAGGCATACCAATTTTTTGAAGGGTTAATTGGGGGATATTTTTTGACTCAATAATCGCAGCTCTCCTCGTGTTTTATTAAAAAAGTGAGACGAATGACTCAGACCTTTTTCCCATCTTTCAATCTCATCCAATCTCAAGGTGTTTTCTTTGTGCCTTTTAGTTACGAATAGATTTATCAAAATTGTTTATTTTTCTCCTTTAGGGTTTCAATTTGTTTAATAGATCTGTAAGAAGATCACTGGTATGTTTTAGATTTGTACTTTTTCCTTTAAAATTAGGCTTTTCCTGGTTGTAATCTCAATAGATTTTAACAAGATATATTTTTTTTTTTTTGTTTTTATTTTTGTTGTTGTTGTTGTTGTGTTGTTGTTGTTGTTGTCGTTGTTGTTATTTACTTCTTAACATCTATATTGTTTACTGCTTAGCATCCATGTGTAATGTCTTACAATAGATTCTGCTTTACATTTAAGGTTTTCTGATTTTTAGTGGTTTGCATTATCTTTCAATAGTTTGTTCATATGCTGATGTTAATTACTTTACATTTTGTTGGATGTTGTAATCTCTTTTTATAGATTACAACCCAAATAAGGTTTATTCAACTGTCATCTCATTCATCAGATTGGTGCTCTAGATTTATGGTTATTTGGATGTAATCTATTTCCCTCTTATTTTGTATGCAGTTTGTTGTTACGTTTCCTATATGAACAGTATTGGTCCTTCAAATCTGTTTAAGCGTTTGAATAAATTCATTATTAGACAAAATCAACTATGTCAAAATGAATTTATTCCAGCCCTTATAGAGCCTTGCAGATTAGTATACACCTATATCGATATGAGTTGTATTCTTCGTCTAGGATTCTATCCATTCCCATGAGCGCTATGCTGCTGCCGGTTTACTATATGGACAATATTGGTTCTGCAAATCTGTTTAAGCGTTTGAATAAATTCATTATTAGACAAAATCAACTTTGTCAAAATGAATTTATTTCATCCCTTAGAGAACCTTGCAGGATTAGTATACACATACATCGATATGAGTTTGTTTGTAGGTGAAAATGGTTTCTACTGATTTCGGTAATTGCGGGTGTGCAGGTGAGAAACAATTTAAACCCTAAACAATGTACTGCAAGGGAGTACTTTAGATTCGAGAGATCAATCTATACAAGTCCGGCCTAAACCAAGAAATGGTTGTTCCAGACTTGCTTCGGTCACAAATGGAGGAGAATGGGTTGGTTTTGGGGAGGGAAGCAAGGAAAGTGGTGAGACCAGAATAGTCGATTCTGGAAGAGTAGTAGGGTTACTATGACTTGTTATCAGAAAAGTGAGAGAGCTCCTTAGGGGAGCTAGCAAGCAAGTATTTCTGAGTGTTGTATCTCCCGTATGAAATTGTTGTTCAATGGAAATAGGTAAGACCTATTTATACAAGTCGGATTAAAACGTACCCTGGTCTCATTAAGGAGTGGGGAAGTAAATGGGAGGAGGTGGTAACCGTATGCATGGAATTGATGTTCCATAAAGAGGTTAACGCATGAAACTGCTAACGTTATGGAATTGATGTCCCATAACGCATGTGCTTTATGTCCCATGAACGTTTCACACATAACTTCCCGTATTTACTAACCGCCTCACCCTTATGAAACTTCCTTATGACGGGCGTAGTGTACGCCGCACGTTGTAAACCGCCAAACCAATACCCAAAAGGGATCCCCCAGTTTGTGTTGATGTCTCGAATGTTTTGGAAAACATGTAGCACGTTGTTGTGGCTTGGCAAGTCAAGCTCGGGAAACTTTCCATCCTGGTGACCTTCGACGGTTAAGATCTTGCATCTTGAGAGGAGGGGCAACCGTTGATCGTTGCACGCCTTCGTTTTGGTAGCCGCATAGTGAGGGCCAATGTGGTGGCGCGGCTAGGTTAGCATGCCGTTGGCATGGCAAGGTTTGGCGTGGACAAACTTAGGTTTTCGGGCCAAAGGTTACCGTGTGTCGTCTGGTGACCTTGGATGGCTAGGATTTGCTCCTAGGATTGAAGGGCAACCGTTGATTGTTGTACGCCTTCGTTTTGGTATCCGTGTAGTGAGGGCCAACGTGGTTGCGCGGCTAGGTTAGCATGCCGTTGGCATGGCAAGGTTTGGCATGGCCAAACTTAGGTTTTCGGGCCAAAGGTTACCATGTGTCGTCTGGTGACCTTGGATGGCTAGGATTTTCTCCTGGGATTGAAGGGAAACCGTTGATTGTTGCACGCCTTCGTTTTGGTAGCCGCGTAGTGAGGGCCAACGTGGTGGCGCGGCTAGGTTGGCATGTCATTGGCATGGAAAGGTTAGGCATGGCCAAACTTAGGGTTTCAGGCCAAAGGTTACCATGTGTCGTCTGGTAAACTTGGATGGCTAGGATTTGCTCCTGGGATTGAAGGGCAACCATTGATTGTTGCACGCCTTTGTTTTGGTAGCCGCGTAGTGAGGGCCAACGTGGTGGCGCGGCTAGGTTGGCATGTCGTTGGCATGGCAAGGTTTGGCGTGGCCAAACTTAGGTTTTTGGGCCAAAGGTTACCATGTGCCGTATGGTAACCTTGGATGGCTAGGATTTTCTCCTGGGATTGAAGGGCAACCGCTGATTGTTGCACGCCTTCGTTTTGGTAGCCGCGTAGTGATGGCCAACGTGGTGGCGCGGCTAGGGTTAGACTTGGAATGTGGGGCCAAGGTTTCGCCTTGGGCGTGGCTAGATTTGGCTAGGTACGATTTCAGCTTGGCATGTGGGGCCAAGGGTTTCCCATGGGCGTATGGCGTGGGTAGGGCCAAGGCAATGGCGTTTGGCTTGGCATGATGTGACTAGTATGGCTAGGGCCAAGGAAAGGTGCGTTTGGCATGGAGCGGCTAGCTTGGATAGGTTTGGTTTGGCTTGGCATGTAGGGCCAAGGGTTCGCCTTGGACGTGGCTAGCTTTGGCTAGGTGCGCTTTTGGCTTGGCATGTGGGGCCAAGGGTTTGCCATGGGCGTATGGCGTGGCTAGGGCCAAGGCAAGGGCGTTTGGCTTGGCATGATGTGACTAGCATGGCTAGGTCCAAGCAAGGTGCGTTTGGCATGGCGCGGCTAGCTTGGCTAGGTTTGGTTTGGCTTGGTATGTGGGGCCAAGGGTTTGCCATGGGCGTATTGCGTGGCTATGGCCAAGGCAAGGGCGTTTGGCTTGGCATGATGTGACTAGCATAGTAGGGCCAAGGCAAGGTGTGTTTGGCATAGCGCGGCTAGCTTGGCTAGGTTTGGTTTGGCTTGGCATGGGGCCAAGGGTTCGCCTTGGGCGTGGCTAGCTTTGGCTAGGTGCGGTTTTGGCTTGGCATGTGGGGCCAAGGGTTTGCATGGCGTGACTAGCTTGGGCTATGTGCGGTTTTGGCTTGGCATGTGGGGCCAAGGGTTTTTCATAGGCGCATGGTGTGACTAGCTTGGGCTAGGTGTATGACGAAGCTAGGGTTTTGAGGCAAAGGTCGTTTGGTAACCTTAGACGGCCAGGATTTGCTGTTGGGAATGAAGGGCAACCGTTGATTGTTGCACGCCTTCATTTTGATAGCCGCGTAGTGAAGACCAGTATGGTTGCGCGGCATGGGGCCATGGCGAGGTGCATTTGGCATGGCGCAAAGAGGTGTGGTCGGCATGATTTTCCATTGGCACGGAGGTGCTGGCGAGCATGGTTGGCATGCTTTGGCGCTGGCTCTGTGGTCGGCATGATTTGCCATTGGCACGAGGTGTGGCTAGCATTGTTGGCATGCTTTGGCGCGGTCGGTGTGGCTGGCATGATTTTCCATTGGCACAGAGGTGCGGCTATCATGGTTGCATGCTTTGGCGCCGTCGGTGTGGCTGGCATGATTTTCTATTGGCACAGAGGTGCGGCGAGCATGGTTGGCATGCTTTGGCGCGGTCGGTGTGGCTGGCATGGTTTGCCATTGGCACACATGGAAATTAGGGTTTGGCTTGTCGTAACCCTAATTTGAAAAAGATACCCCGATAATTATTTAGGGACACATTAAAGGTTTCAGTAAATATGCCTAGTAAATGCTTGTTACTTTAAATGTTGTGACATCACTGTCTGCTAGTGTTTAGTGTTTTACGATTTTAAACCTAAGCTAAAAACCACCATCAACATTAAGTCCCCTGCTTAGCTCGGAGCAGGTGCCTTGTTGCGAGGTAAGCATATGATGGTGACAGACAAGAACGAAGTCGAGGTGTAAATTATTGCAAAGATGGTCAGGAGAATCCGACTAACCTTTTTGAGTGGTAAAGAGAGTTTTGGCTTCCCATGTTGGCGGCCCTGCGTAAGTTATACTGGGAATGTAGACCATGGAGAGGTGAGATGAAAGTTACCGGCTTGGTATGGTCGTATATCTCCAAGGCAAAGGAGGCGTGGTCTTCGAAGGAGACGCAAGTGGACGGCTTGGCTCGATGGGCCAAGAGGTGGCGTGGTCTTGGTGAGGCAAACGCGCGTGGATGATAGGGTCGCGACAGTGGAGTAGGCGGCTTGGCATAGTGTGGCCTTGGCAAGACGAGACGTACCCGGATGACTAGGCGTGGTGGGGCCGCTGCAATGGAGCAAATGACTTGGCAGGGGGGGCGCGGCAATGGCATGGTGGAACGTGCAAGGGAGGCTAGGCGTGGTGGGTCCGTGGTGTGGCGTGAGTGCTCTTGGACGTGGAAATTGTTCTTTACGGGACCGGTTTCCTCTTTTCCTTCCTTGGCTCAAAATTGGAAATCCTTTTCTTGTTCGAACTCCCAAGTATCACGCCTATAAAAATTATGGCCGGCCTCTCCCTTTGATTCACGCCCTTATTGTTTCTTCTTTTGTTTCTTGGTAGCGGTGAAACGGGCAAGCGGATTAGGTATGTCTTCCAGTACTTCCTCTGTGACTTGCTTTTTTCTTTTATTTTCTTGTGTTGGTGAAAACCCTAGTTGTAGGCGTACCTCTTTATGACCTTGTAGAACATGTTGGTGTGAATCCTAGCCACATGTATGGCTTGCACGCGCTCATAGTAGTACTTGGGCATGAATACCATAGTAATATTGACCGCCTCAACTCGTTGTGTAAGGTAAGCATGCGATATTAATTTTCCATCCCTTTCCCACGAAAACCTAGTTTTTAGGGTTTACTCCTTGTTTTGGTGTAGCCGTGGGCATGGTACCCTCCTTTTTTTTTGGGCGCGTCTATCTGGTTGAGAGCGAGTTTCCAACTGTATGTAGTGGTGATGTAGAGTCTGCCAGTCCCCACTTTCGCGTATGCACGAAAGGACTTTGAAACCAATTAATTTGTGCATGAGGAGGCTCCCTTGCGTCCAATAGAATAAATTCTACACGCTTTATGTAATAATTCCTGCTCTTCTTGTTCCATTGTAGCTATCGCAACGGTGAAAACAGTGTAAGAGAATTTTGGTTAAGATGTCAACAGTTTCGCGGTACCGAGGGATGGGAGTTATTCCAAGCCAAACATAGATGACGAGTTCTTCATGGCATCAATCACAATTAGGAGGAACCATCCCCAATATGTGCCGATCCTTCTGACCGGCCCGGAAAGCGAAGGAGAGGATCGATCGGTTCGGCCAGGAGGCGTAATAAGGTTTTGCCTTCAGAGGAAAGAATATCGTGCCTCTTCTATCGACTTTAAAATCCCTGCAAGTCCGTTGCGTTCCTTTGAGAAATGGACACGATTTATGATGGATCAGGAACCTGTAAAGACCAATTTTACCAGGGCGCAGATTGTCGACGCAGTTGTGGCTTCCACAGTGCTTCAGATTAGGAAATATATCCCAGGGTTGGTTTCTTTTGTTTGCAGATGGTGTCCAGACACCCATACAGCCATATGCAGGTGGGGCGAAATGTCCATTTCTTTGGAGAGCGTGGTTGTGCTGCTAAATCTTCCTGTAATTGGAAACCTCGATGTCAGGCTGTCTGCGGACGAAGAAATTCGCGCCGCCCTAGTTGCGAAGTCAAATGGATTCATTTGTAAGGAAAACGAGACGAAGTGCTTTTATGACTGGTGAATGTCTCAGTGGTTTCCTGACGAGTTGGAGTCGAACCAGAAGAATAACGTACTTCATGTCGCGGCGTTATTGGCTCTTTGGCTATCCAGGGATATTTTTGACGACGGCTCGGGCAAGAAAGAGATAAGACAGGAACTTATCACATTTGCCATTAAAATTAGCAAAGGGCGTCGCTCTCCCCCTCGGTGGTTTGTTTCTTAGTTCTCTGTATGCACACCTGGATCAGCTGGTTTCGGACATGCGCGCCTCGAACGGCCATATGAAAGTGGATTCGTATGTTCATGCCGCCTTTCTCCAGGCATGATTGTGGGAGCATTTTGAGAAGTATGCCCCGAAACCGTTGGCTATAGTTCCCGAGTCTTGAGGTGGCTCTGCATCATCAAGCGTTGGTCGAACAAAGCGCCAAAAACCGGTCCGAAATCGATTAAGTTTCTTGACAACTCGTATGCGGTTAATTTTCGTCCATGGGCTCCGGCATGCGTCCATAACTCGATCGCACCTTTGCTCCCGCTTCGAATATGTCTTTGTCTTCCGGCTGAGGAGGGCCTGAGTGTTGGAGAGATGGTGTTCATGCGTAGCTACACGCCTGGCCACGTGCCATCTTTTTTTTGAGCAGCTTGCAAAGCGATCTCTTATAATGTTGATAGGGCTGCTCGACATATGGGTTTTGACCAAGGGGTCCCACTTGTTCGTCAACCGGTTGTCCAAGAAATCCCGTTATCAACTGTTCTCGATGCTAGTGCTCTTGTGTCGGGTAAAATTCTGCCTTTCCTCGCGGAATGGAATCCATCAACGACCTCCAAATACAACATATTTTGGCAGGATGAGTTTCTTGCTATTCATGGATTCGTGAATGATGTGGTAGAGAATCTTCAGGATAAGCCTTCTCTTGCGGTTTTAGCGGAACATCCACTGCTGAGGGATCCCAAGCAAAAATCCGTTAGTCCAAATGCAGATAGTCCCCAGGTGAAGGAACGGAGATCTAAAGATCGTGCGGGCGGCTTTCAGTCAGACTCCACGGTTCTGCCGACTTTTGGTTCATCCAATATGCGGGTACGTATGGCTCTCCTCTTGACTTTGGCCTGGATCGTTTATTTCCTTGTTCCTTTTCTGAGAATGCGCCCTTGTATTCTTTCCCGGGTCTCACTAGTACGAACGCCTTTGCCAAACTTGCGAGCAGTCAGAAAACATCATTTTTCGAAATTGAGAGCGGCGTTGTAGAGCCTACCCATGATGACGCGGAACTCGAAAAGGATGAGAGTTCAGGGTCTAGTGGTGATGAGAGCAATTCTTCCGATAGCAGTGTTGAATCTTCGTTTAGTCAGTCTGAAACTGAATCTTCTTTTTTTTTTTTTTTTTTTTTTTTGCAGTAAAACTAAATTTTGATTTTTAGGAGGAAACCGTTTCTGGGGATGATCTTGAAGTGAAAGACCACCAGAGTAAAGACGTATTCGTACTTCCCACTGCGGAAACTTTGTCAGCTAGCGACTTGGGCATGGAGATTCATCGTCCCGAGGGTGCTGTCGTGACTCAGGTGGAGGAGAGCACTTCGGGGGGTGAAATCGTAGTTAGGGATCTCCTGCCAGTTGCTGATTCAGTTGAAGGTGCCACCTTCAATCCTCCGTATCTGGCAGCTTTCCTAGGTTATGTGTTGATTGGTGGATTTAGCGTGCCAGCTAAATATGCGACATTGTACACCAAGATTTGGGAAAGCTATGGTCACATTGCCACGACTAAGAAGATTGCTAGTCGACATGCGTTGGTCAAGCGTGTGGAAGAAGCCTTGTCTTCGATTGATGAGATATGCAATGTGACTGGTCATACAATTTCTGAGGATGTAATCTCGAGCTGGAAGTTCCATCGTGACATGTGCGTGGGATTCGAATTGAACATTCCTTGGTTTGTTGAAGGTCTCTCTGATGTTGAAAGGTCGTTGGCTGGAGTAGTTGAAGGTTCTTCCGCTGACATGATGAAGAAGCAGGAAGCGAAATTCAAGAAGTTGTGCAGGAATCTAAAACTTAAGAGGGTGGCTCTCCAAAGCACGAGGGAGGCCTTTGCCAAAAGGAGCAAGGCGTTGTTGAAAAACTTCCCTTGAATATATATCTGTCTTCTGGACCTCTTATCTTTAGGTTTTTTTTTTTTTAAAGGCAATTGAGACGCCTGGTTTTGGTTTTTGATTTTCTGATTTTCTCGGGTTAATAGATAAATGCTACCATGACGGTTTTGGATTACATATTTTTTTTTAAATAAAATATTTAGAATTGAATTGTCTTTATCTATGAATGAAAATGACGCAGGCATCCAGGAAAACCATGGAACCGTGTGTTGGTAGATGACATGGGATGAAACATGGCTATAGGTTTTATCAGAACTTGAAAAAGCAAACCACGTATTTTTGTCTAGATATAAGACTTACTCGGTTTCTTAGGTCTTCTCGATGAGAATAAACTTTCCAGGTATAGGACCAAGTTTTTTTTTTTTTTTCGAGAAACATGGTCATGGGAAGTCCCCACCTTCCGAGTCGTTCTTTGAGTTGTCCGATAACCGCACCGTTAATCCCTGGGCAGATCGTTTTGCTTCTAGCCTCTGAGAAGTCCCCAGTCATCCCTTGTCGTGTCATGACTGATAATCCAGCCGTCGAGTAACTGAGTCGGAGTGAATCGCCTTCCTCTACCATCTTGACGTCTGGGTCGAAGAATGAGATTGCTGGTTAAAAATCGACATTGTAACCAAAAGATCGAACCTCCCGCTGTGGTCGCCAATTGTTTGTAGGTGAAAATGGTTTCAGCTCATTTCGGTAATTACGGGTGTGTAGGTGAGAAACAATTTAAACCCTAAAGAATGTACTGCAAGGGAGTACTTTAGATTCGAGAGATCAATCTGTACAAGTCCGGCCTAAACAAAGAAATGGCCGTTCCAGACTTGCTTCGGTCATAAAGTGAAGGAGAATGGGTTGGTTTTGGGGAGGGAAAAAAGAAAAGTGTTGAGACCAGAATAATCGATTCTGGAAGAGTAGTTGGGTTACTACGACTTGTTATCAGAAAAGTGAGAGTGCTCCCAAGGGGATCTAACAAGTAAGTATTTCTGAGTGTTGTATCTCCCGTATGAACTTGTTGTTCAATGGAAATAGGTAAGACCTATGTATACAAGTCGGAGTAAAAACGTACCCTGGTCTCATTAAGGATTGGGGAAGTAAATGGGAGGAGGTGGTAACCGTATGCATGGAATTGATGTTCCATAAAGAGGTTCACGCATGAAATTGGTTTTCATGAAACTGCTAACGTTATGGAATTGATGTCCCATAAAGTTGTTAATGCATGTGCTTTATGTCCCATGAACGTTTCACACATAACTTCCCGTATTTACTAACCACCTCACCCTTATGAAACTTCCTTATGACGGGCGTTGTGTACGTCGCACACTGTAAACCGACAAACCAATACCAAAAGAGGATCCCCCAGTTTGTATTGATGTCTCGAATGTTTTGGAAAACATGTAGCACGTTGTTGTGGCTTGGTAAGTCAATCAAGGGAAACTTTCCAGCCTGGTGACCTTCGACGGTCGAGATTTTGCATCTTGAGAGGAGGGCAACCGTTGATCGTTGCACGCCTTCGTTTTGGTAGCCGCGTAGTGAGGGCCAACGTGGTGGAGCGGCTAGGTTGGCATGCCGTTGGCATGGCAAGCTTTGGCGTGGCCAAACTTAGGTTTTCGTGCCAAAGGTTACCGTGTGTCGTCTGGTGCCCTTGGATGGCTAGGATTTGCTCCTAGGATTGAAGGGCAACCGTTGATTGTTGAACGCCTTCGTTTTGGTATCCGTGTAGTGACGGCCAACTTGGTGGCGCGGCTAGGTTAGCATGCCGTTGGCATGGCAAGGTTTGGCGTGGCCAAACTTAGGTTTTCGGGCCAAAGGTTACCATGTGTCGTCTGGTGACCTTGGATGGCTAGGATTTGCTCCTGGAATTGAAGGTCAACCGTTGATTGTTGCACGCCAACGTTTTGGCATGCCGTTGTGCCAAGGTTTGTGAGGGCCAACGTGGTGGCTGGTGTAGGCTTGGCATGCCGTTGGCATGGAAAGGTTAGGCGTGGCCAAACTTAGGTTTTTGGCGGGGCAAAGGTTACCATGTGTCGTTACCGGGTAAACTTGGATGGCTAGGATTTGCTCCTGGATTGAAGGGCAACCGTTGATTGTTGCACGCCTTTGTTTTGGTAGTCACGTAGTGAGGGCCAACGTGGTTGCGCGGCTAGGTTGGCATGTCGTTGGCATGGCAAGGTTTGGCGTGGCCAAACTTGGGTTTTTGGGCCAAAGGTTACCATGTGCCGTATGGTAACCTTGGATGGCTAGGATTTTATCCTGGGATTGAAGGGCAACCGCTGATTGTTGCACGCCTTCGTTTTGGTAGCCGCGTAGTGATGGCCAACGTGGTGGCGTGGCAAGGGTTAGACTTGGAATGTGGGGCCAAGGTTTCGCATTGGGCGTGGCTAGATTTGGCTAGGTGCGATTTCGGCTTGGCATGTGGGTCCAAGGGTTTCCCATGGGCGTATGGCGTGGGTAGGGCCAAGGCAATGGCGTTTGGCTTTGCATGATGTGACTAGTATGGCTAGGGCCAAGGAAAGGTGCGTTTGGCATGGAGCGGCTAGCTTGGCTAGGTTTGGTTTGGCTTGGCATGTGGGGCCAAGGGTTCGCCTTGGACGTGGCTAGCTTTGGCTAGGTGCGTCTTTGGCTTGGCATGTGGGGCCAAGGGTTTGCCATGGGCGTATGGCGTGCATGGCTAGGGCCAAGGCAAGGGCGTTTGGCTTGGCATGATGTGACTAGCATGGCTAGGGCCAAGGCAAGGTGCGTTTGGCATGGCGCGGCTAGCTTGGCTAGGTTTGGTTTGGCTTGGCATGTGGGGCCAAGGGTTTGCCATGGGCGTATGGCGTGGCTATGGCCAAGGCAAGGGCGTTTGGCTTGGCATGATGTGACTAGCATAGTAGGGCCAAGGCAAGGTGTGTTTGGCATAGCGCGGCTAGCTTGGCTAGGTTTGGTTTGGCTTGGCATGTGGGGCCAAGGGTTCGCCTTGGGCGTGGCTAGCTTTGGCTAGGTGCGGTTTTGGCTTGGCATGTGGGGCCAAGGGTTTGCATGGGGTGACTAGCTTGGGCTAGGTGCGGTTTTGGCTTGGTATGTGGGGCCAAGGGTTTTCCATAGGCGCATGGCGTGACTAGCTTGGGCTAGGTGTATGAGGAGCTAGGGTTTTTGGGCAGGTCGTTTGGTAACCTTAGATGGCCAGGATTTGCTGTTGGGAATGAAGGGCAACCGTTGATTGTTGCACGCCTTCATTTTGATAGCCGCATAGTGAAGGCCAGTATGGTTGCGCGGCATGGGGACATGGCGAGGTGCGTTTGGCATGGCGCAGCAGGTGTGGCTGGCATGATTTTCCATTGGCACGGAGGTGCGGCGAGCATGGTTGGCATGCTTTGGCGCGGTCGGTGTGGCTGGCTTGATTTGCTATTGGCACAGAGGTGTGGCTAACATTGTTGGCATGCTTTGGCGCGGTCGGTGTGGCTGGCATGATTTTCCATTGGCACAGAGGTGCGGCTAGCATGGTTGCATGCTTTGGCGCATGGTCGGTGCTTGGAGTGGTCTGGCATGATTTTCCATTGGCACAGAGGTGCTTTGCGAGCATGGTTGGCATGCTTTGGCGCTGATCCAGTGTATTTAGCATGGTTTGCCATTGGCACACACGGAGAATTAGGTTTGCTTTGTCGTAACCCTAATTTGAAAAAGATACCCCGATAATTATTTAGGGACACATTAAATGTTTCAGTAAATATGCCTAGTAAATGCTTGTTACTTTAAATGTTGTGACATCACTTTCTGCTAGGGTTTAGTGTTTTACGATTTTAACCCTAAGCTAAAAACCACCATCAACATTAAGTCCCCCGCTAGCTCGGAGCAGGTGCCTTGTTGCGAGGTAAGCATATGATGGTGACAGACAAGAACTGAGTCGAGGTGTAAATTATTGCAAAGATGGTCAGGAGAATCCGACTAACCTTTTTGAGTGGTAAAGAGAGTTTTGGCTTCCCATGTTGGCGGCCCTGCGTAAGTTATACTGGGAATGTAGACCATGGAGAGATGAGATGAAAGTTACCGGCTTGGTATGGTCGTACATCTCCAAGGCAAAGGAGGCGTGGTCTTGGAAGGAGACGCAAGTGGACGGCTTGGCTCGAGGGGCCAAGAGGTGGCGTGGTCTTGGTGAGGCAAACGGGCGTGGATGATAGGGTCGCGACAGTGGAGCAGGCGGCTTGGCATAGTGTGGCCTTGGCAAGACGAGACGTACCCGGATGGCTAGGCGTGGTGGGGCCGCGGCAATGGAGCAAATGACTTGGCAGGGGGGGCGCGGCAATGGCATGGTGGAACGTGCAAGGGAGGCTAGGCGTGGTGGGTCCGTAGTGTGGCGTGAGTGCTCTTGTACGTGGAAATTGTTCTTTGCGGGACCGGTTTCCTCTTTTCCTTCCTTGGCTCAAAATTGAAATCCTTTTCTTGTTCGAACTCCCAAGTATCACGCCTATAAAAATTATGGCCGACCTCTCCCTTTGATTCACGCCCTTATTGTTTCTTCTTTTGTTGCTTGGTAGCGGTGAAACGGGCAAGCGGATTAGGTATGTCTTCCAGTACTTCCTCTGTGACTTGCTTTTTTTTTGTTTTCTTGTGTTGGTGAAAACCCTAGTTGTAGGCGTACCTCTTTATGACCTTGTAGAACATGTTGGTGTGAATCCTAGCCACATGTATGGCTTGCACGCGCTCATAGTAGTACTTGGGCATGAATACCATAGTAATATTGACCGCCTCAACTCGTTGTGTAAGGTAAGCATGCGATAGTAATTTTCCATCCCTTTCCCACGAAAACCTAGTTTTTAGGGTTTACTCCTTGTTTTGGTGTAGCCGTGGGCATGGTCCCCTCCTTTTTTTTGGGCGCATCTATCTGGTTGAGAGCGAGTTTCCGACTGTATGTAGTGGTGATGTAGAGTCTGCCAGTCCCCACTTTCGCGTATGCACGAAAGGACTTTGAAACCAATTAATTTGTGCCCGAGGAGGCTCCCTTGCGTCCAATAGAATAATTTCTACACACTTTATGTAATAATTCCTGCTCTTCTTGTTCCATTGTAGCTATCGTGGAAAACAAAGTAAGAGAATTTTGGTTAAGATGTCAGCCACATGCCAGGGATGGGAGTAATTCCAAGCCAAACATAGATGACGAGTTCTTCATGGCATCAATCACAATTAGGAGGAACCATCCCCAATATGTGCCGATCCTTCTGACCGGCCCGGAAAGCGAAGGAGAGGATCGATCGGTTCGGCCAGAGGCGTAATAAGGTTTTGCCTTCAGAGGAAAAGAATATCGTGCCTCTTCTATCGACTTTAAAATCCCTGCAAGTCCGTTGCGTTCCTTTGAGAAATGGACACGATTTATGATGGATCAGGAACCTGTAAAGACCAATTTTACCAGGGCGCAGATTGTCGACGCAGTTGCGGCTTCCACAGTGCTTCAGATTAGGAAATATATCCCAGGGTTGGTTTATTTTGTTTCCAGATGGTGTCCAGACACCCATACGGCCATATGCAGGTGGGGCGAAATGTCAATTTCCTTGGAGAGCGTGGTTGTGCTGCTAAATCTTCCTGTAATTGGAAACCTCGATGTCAGGCTGTCTGCAGACGAAGAAGAAATTCGCGCCGCCCTAGTTGCGAAGTCAAATGGATTCATTTGGAAGGAAAACGAGACGAAGTGCTTTTATGACTGGTGAATGTCTCAGTGGTTTCCTGACGAGTTGGAGTCGAACCAAAAGAATAACGTACTTCATGTGTCGCGGCGTTATTGGCTCTTTTGGCTATCCAGGGATATTTTTGATGACTTCCACTTCTGGACAAGAAAGAGATAAGACAGAACTTATCACATTTGCCATTAAAATTAGCAAAGGGCGTCGCTCTCCCCCTGGGTTTGTTTGTTAGTTCTCCGTATGCACACTGGATCACCGGTTTCGGACATGCGCTCCTCGAACGGCCATATGAAAGTGGATTCGCATGTTCATGCCGCCTTCTCCGTGCATGATTGTGGGAGCATTTTGAGAAGTATGCCCCCAAACCGTCGGGCTATAGTTCCCGAGTCTTGGGGTGGCTAAGGCATCACTGCGTTGGTCGAACAGCGCAAAATCGGTCCGAAATCGATTAAGTTTTTGACAACTCGTATGCGGTTAATTTTTCGCCATGGGCTCCTGCAGCATGCGTCCATAACCGGGGACAGTGCACTTTGCTCCGTTCAATATGTCTTTGTCTTCCATGAGGAGGGCCTCGAGTGTTGGAGAGATGGTGTTCATGCGTAGCTACACGCCTGGCCACGTGCCATCTTTTTTGAGCAGCTTTGCAAAGCGATCTCTTATAATGTTGATAGGGGATGCTCGACATATGGGTTTTGTCCAAGGGGTCCCACTTGTTCGTCAACCTGTTGTCCAAGAAATCCCGTTATCAATGTTCGATGCTAGTGCTCTTGTGTCAAAAGTCCCGCCTTTCCTCGCTGAACGGAATCCATCAAGGACCTCCAAATACAACATATTTTTAGCAGATGAGTTTCTTGCTATTCATGGATTCGTGAATGATGTGGTAGAGAATCTTCGGGATAAACCTTCTCTTGCGGTTTTAACTAACATCCACCGCTGAGGGATCCCAAGCAAAAATCCCTAGTCTAAATGCGATAGTCCCTGTGTGAAGGAACGGAGATCTAAAGATCGCGGCGGCTTTCGGTCGAGACTCCACGGTTCCGCCGACTTTTGGTTCATCCAATATGCGGGTACGTATGGCTCTCCTCTTGACTTTGGCCTGGATCGTTTATTTCCTTGTTCCTTTTCCTTTCGAGAATGCGCCTTGTATTCTCGTCTCCGGTCTCACTAGTACGAACGCCTTTGCCAAACTTGCGAGCAGTCAGAAAACATCATTTTTCGAAATAGAGAGCGGCGTTGTAGAGCCTACCCATGATGACGCGGAACTCGAAAAGGATGAGAGTTCAGGGTCTAGTGGTGATGAGAGCAATTCTTCCGATAACAGTGTTGAATCTTCGTCTAGTCAGTCTGAAACTGAATCTTCTTTTTTTTTCTTTTTTTTTTTTTTTTTTTTTAAAGAAACTAAATTTTGATTTTTAGGAGGAAACCGTTTCGGGGATGATCTGAAGTGGAAGACCACCGGAGTAAAGACGTATTCGTACTTCCCACTGTGGAAACTTTGCCAGCTAGCGACTTGGGCATGGAGATTCATCGTCCAGGGTGCTGCCGTGACTCAAAGTGGAGGAGAGCACTTCGGGGGTGAAATCGTAGTTAGGGATCTCCCGCCCGATTCTTGGTTCGAACAGTGCCACCTTCAATCCTCCGTATCCGGCCCCTTTCCCGGTCATGTGTTGATTGGTGGATTTAGCGTGCATTAAATATGCGACATTGTACAACAAGATTTGGGAAAGCTATGGTCACATTGCCACGACTAAGAAGATCGCTAGTCGACATGCGTTGGTCAAGCGTGTGGAAGAAGCCTTGTCTTCGATTGATGAGATATGCAATGTGACTGGTCATACAATTTCTGAGGATGTAATCTCGAGCTGGAAGTTCCATCGTGACATGTGCATGGGATTCGAATTGAACATTCCTTGGTTCGTTGAAGGTCTCTCTGATGTTGAAAGGTCGTTGGCTGGAGTAGTTGAAGGTTCTTCCGCGGACATGATGAAGAAGTAAGAAGCGGAATTCAAGAAGTTGTGCAGGAAGCTAAAACTTAAGAGGGTGGCTCTCCAAAGCACGAGGGAGGCCTTTGCCAAAAGGAGCAAGCCGTTGTTGAAAAACTTCCCTTGAATATATATCTGTCTTCTGGACCTCTTATCTTTAGGTTTTTTTTTTTTTAAAAGGCAAATGAGATGCCTGGTTTTGGTTTTTGATTTTCTGATTTTCTCGGGTTAATAGATAAATGCTACCATGACGGTTTTGGATTATATATTTTTTTTTAAATGAAATATTTAGAATTGAATTGTCTTTAGCTATGAATGAAAATGACGCAGGCATCCAGGAAAACCATGGAATCGTGTGTTGGTAGATGACATGGGATGAAACATGGCTATAGGTTTTATCAGAACTTGAAAAAGAAAACCACGTATTTTTGTCTAGATATAAGACTTACTCGGTTTCTTAGGTCTTCTGATGAGAATAAACTTTCCGGGTATAGGACCAAGTTTTTTTTTTTCGAGAAAAATGGTCATGGGAAGTCCCCAGCCTTCCGAGTCGTTGCTGAGTTATCTGATAACTGCACCGTTAATCCCTGGGCGGATCGTTTTGCTTCTAGCCTCTGAGAAGTCCCAGTCATCCCTTGTCGTGTCATGACCGATAATCCAAACGTCGAGTAACCGGTGGAGTGAATCGCCTTCCTCTACCATCTTGACGTGCGGGTCGAAGAATGAGATTGCTGGTTGAAAATCGACATTGTAACCAAAAGATCGAACCTCCCGCTGTGGTCGCCAATTGTTTGTTGGTGAAAATGGTTTCTGCTCATTTCGGTTATTACGGGTGTGCAGGTGAAAAACAATTTAAACCCTAAACAATGTACTGCAAGGGAGTACTTTAGATTCGAGAGATCAATCTGTACAAGTCCGGCCTAAACAAAGAAATGGCCGCCGTACTTGCTTCGGTCACAAAGTGAAGGAGAATGGGTTGGTTTTGGGGAGGGAAAAAAGAAAAGTGTTGAGACCAGAATAATCGATTCTGGAAGAGTAGTTGGGTTACTACGACTTGTTATCGGAAAAGTGAGAGTGCTCCCAAAGGGATCTAACAAGTAAGTATTTCTGAGTGTTGTATCTCCCGTATGAACTTGTTGTTCAATGGAAATAGGTAAGACCTATTTATACAAGTCGGAGTAAAAACGCATTACCACGGTCTCATTAAGGATTGGGGAAGTAAATGGGAGGAGGTGGTAACCGTATGCATGGAATTGATGTTCCATAAAGAGGTTCACGCATGAAATTGGTTTTCATGAAACTGCTAACGTTATGGAATTGATGTCCCTTAAAGTTGTTAATGCATGTGCTTTATGTCCCATGAACGTTTCACACATAACTTCCCGTATTTACTAACCGCCTCACCCTTATGACACTTCCTTATGACGGGCGTTGTGTACGCCACACACTGTAAACCGCCAAACCAATACCAAAAGAGGATCCCCCAGTTTGTACTGATGTCTCGAATGTTTTGGAAAACATGTAGCACGTTGTTGTGGCTTGGTAAGTCAATCAAGGGAAACTTTCCAGCCTGGTGACCTTCGACGGTCGAGATCTTGCATCTTGAGAGGAGGGCAACCGTTGATCGTTGCACGCCTTCGTTTTGGTAGCCGCGTAGTGAGGGACAACGTGGTGGAGCGGCTAGGTTGGCATGCCGTTGGCATGGCAAGCTTTGGCGTGGCCAAACTTAGGTTTTCGTGCCAAAGGTTACCGTGTGTCGTCTGGTGACCTTGGATGGCTAGGATTTGCTCCTGGGATTGAAAGGAAACCGTTTATTGTTGCACGCCGTTTTGGTAGCCCGTAGTGAGGGCCAACGTGGTGGCGCAGTTTAGGTTGGGCATGCCGTTGGCATGGCAAGGTTTGGCGTGGCCAAACTTAGGTTTCGGGCCAAAGGTTACCATATGTCGCCCGGTGACCTTGGATGGCTAGGATTTGCTCCCGGGATTGAAGGGAAACCGTTGATTATTGCACGCCTTCGTTTTGGTAGTCACGAGTGAGGGCCAACGTGGTGGCGCGGCTAGGTTGGCATGCCGTTGGCATGGCAAGGTTTGGCGTGGACAAACTTAGGTTTTCGGGCCAAAGGTTACCATGTGTCGTCTGGTGACCTTGGATGGCTAGGATTTGATCATCGGATTGAAGGGCAACCGTTGACTATTGCACGCCTTCGTTTTGGTAGCCGCGTAGTGAGGGCCAACGTGGTGGCGCGGCTAGTTTGGCATGCCGTTGGCATGGCAAGGTTTGGCGTGGCCAAACTTAGGTTTTCGGGCCAAAGGTTACCATGTGTCGTCTGGTGACCTTGGATGGCTAGGATTTGCTCCTGGGATTGAAGGGCAACCGTTGATTGTTGCACGCCTTCGTTTTGGTAGTCGCGTAGTGAGGGCCAACGTGGTGGTGCGGCTAGGTTAGCATGTCGTTGGCATGGAAAGGTTTGGCGTGGCCAAACAGGTTTTCGGGCCAAAGGTTACCATGTGTCATCTGGTAACCTTGGATGGCTAGGATTTGCTCCTGTTATTGAAGGGCAACCGATGATTGTTGCCCGCCTTCGTTTTGGTAAATGCGTAGTGAGGGCCAACGTGGTGGCGCGACTAGGGTTAGACTTGGCATGTGGAGCCAAGGTTTCGCCTTGGGAGTGGCTAGCTTTGGCTAGGTATGATTTCGGCTTGGCATGTGGGGCCAAGGGTTTTCCATGGGCGTATGGCGTGGCTAGGGACAATGCAAGGGCATTTGGCTTGGCATGATGTGACTAGCATGGCTAGGGCCAAGGCAAGGTGCATTTGGCATGGGGCGGCTAGATTGGCTAGGTTTGGTTTGGCTTGGCATGTGGGGCCAAGGGTTCGCCTTGGGCGTGGGTAGCTTTGGCTAGTTGCGTTTTTGGCTTGGCATGTGGGGCCAAGGGTTTGCCATGGGCGTATGGCGTGACTAGGGCCAAGGCAAGGGCATTTGGCTTGGCATGATGTGACTAGCATGGCTAGGGCCAAGGCAAGGTGCGTTTGGCATGGCGCGACTAGCTTGGCTAGGTTTGGTTTGGCTTGGCATGTGGGGCCAAGGGTTTGCCATGGGCGTATGGTGTGGTTAGGGCCAAGGCAAGGGCGTTTGGCTTGGCATGATGTGACTAGCATGGCTAGGGCCAAGGCAAGGTGCGTTTGGCATGGCGAGGCTAGCTTGGCTAGGTTTGGTTTGGTTTGGCTTGGCATGTGGGGCCTAGGTTTCGCCTTGGGCGTGGCTAGCTTTGGCAAGGTGCGGTTTTGGCTTGGCATGTGGGGCCAAGGGTTTGCATGGCTTGACTAGATTGGGCTAGGTGCGGTTTGGGCTTGGCATGTGGGGACAAGGGTTTTCCATAGGCGCATGGCGTGACTAGCTTGGGCTAGGTGCGTGACCAAGCTAGGGTTATGGGGCAAATGTCATTTGGTAACCTTAGACGGCCAGGATTTGCTCTTGGGAATGAATGACAACCGTTGATTGTTGCACGCCTTCGTTTTGATAGCCGCGTGGTGAAGGCCAGTATGGTGGCGCGGCATGGGGCCATGGCGAGGTGTGTTTGGCATGGTGCAGCAGGTGTGGCTGGCATGATTTGCCATTGGCACGGAGGTGCGGCGAGCATGGTT
>JAJJWW010006269.1:0-82662 GCA_023531295.1 Papaver armeniacum | reverse complement strand
AAACGAAGGTGAATGAAGGAAATGGAACGTCGGGGGTACGAGGCTTAGAGTGGCGAGACCTTTTGGGAGTATTACCGTAGTTTTATCATCCTGCGAATGACAAATTAAATAAGAAAAGAGGCAACAACGCATTGTTAATAAAACAAATGTCCCTTAAATACCTTGTCGCTCATGGATATCTTTTTTTGTAACCCGTAGATTTCGCTCGCGAAGTGGGCTTTGGTTGCGTGAGGGACTCGTTGCCGAAGAAGATTTCGATGGCGAGCCCAAGAAAGAAGAGGGTCCTTCACGGTAAATTTAGTTCTGGGTTGGTTCTTGCTAAACAACGATGGCAGAAAGAGAACCACAAAGTTAATCATACCAGCGTGATTTCAATAAGAAAAGCCAATCTCAAATTTAGTCAACCACAAAATCAGCCAGATACGGCAAAATTAACAAACACAGGACGCCATGAGAGTGACAAGCTGAAGGAATAGCTAAAGTGATGAAGAAGAAGAACACTTGCGAGCGATGAAGAAGAAGATCACTTACGAGACGATGAAGAAGATGAAAAGGAAAAGGAAGATTCTTCACAGGGGATACTCCTATAAATAGATGAGAAAAATGTTGTGACCGGATAACATTAAATGCACCGGTAAAAGAGGTAAATATAGACACGTGTAAACGGTCACTACTAAATCAAGGAAACTGATGGAAAGAACTTTTAGTAGAATCCAAATATATGACATATTTTCTAATAGGCGAGAAGAGATTGCGAAATTGATTATTCTACGTAACACATGAGGCAGAAATGACACTTACAGATAGGAAGCTTGAACTTCGCAAAAGAATAGAGGCAAGTACGTACTTTTCAAGTACAAAGATTCTTACCCGCTTTCGTTCTTCATCAACAAAGATCAAAGATTACTACGACAGCAGTTTTTCCTTAAAGATCGCTCTTCAAGCAATATTCAGGAAAAAGAGGCAAGATGTAGGATCATAATATCGCATGAACGGGGCTCGCGGGGTTAATAAATGACGATGTCGCGAAGCGATCGCAGATGTACTAAAATAAATCACGCGATGAATAACGACACACAAAACAGCAGAAAGACATGGAACTTGAGGGTTAAGTGTCGCGAGATTGAACGATCGCACACTTGCGACACTTGAGACATTCAGAAAATAAGGATAACTTAGCTGTCATCCACTATGTATTACCCTATATAAAGGGCTGGAGTGAGTCTGTGGTGAGGGAGAGATCTTTTTGGAGTGAAAAGTCATTAGGAGAGAGAAATTTAACGGCATTATAGATTTCAAGTGTAAATCTAGTTAGGTGCAAACATTTGATGAAATCAATTAACAAAGATTCTTGTTCATACATCTTTCAATGAATTAACTAAGCAAAACTGAGTAAGGGGTGTAGTGTGGGATTTCCTGCAACTACAATGGGCTTGGTAGATTTTCATCAAATTGACTTTGAAGACTAGACCTAATTTTGAAAAGCAAAAGAATATAAAATAAAGTTTTTTACAACTTGGATATCACGTATTATTCTTGGATCTAAGGAGAGAGCCGCTTTTGTTTACGCTACTAGGGTTTGCTTTGTTCATCTTCTTCTATTCAATTAATATTTTTATGATGAACTCCATAGCTATGAGTAGCTAATTTAATATTATTGGTTAAGGATGTGTCTGATTTCAAAACTTGTGCCAGAAAGTTATGTATTAGTTTTCTCTCTTGATTATCGTTCATACTTCTACTATTTTTATGATCACATGATTGATGTATTGTGAGAGGATTAGATGCTTGCTTAGTTAAGTGGCCTATTAATTGAACTTGCATCCTTGTCCATAGCTATTTTATGGTTTTTCATCGAGCGATAACCCTGAATACAAGTAGCATGATATGATTACGGTTTGTAGTGATACACTCTCGTAATCATATGTGGGGAATTGACCATTGTCCGAATTGTCATGCGCAATGTATGACAATTGCATTGATTAGCCTATTTCGAAACTTAATGCTCCAGGAATTGAACTTAATTAGCGCAAGGCGTTAGGTTATTCTTTAGGTAGAATTCACATACGCTGCTCTAATGTGTGTGTTGATGAACTTGGGAAATTAATAGATTATCTTGCTCTCTTGATACTCTAGGCTTTTGATGATAAAGAGATTAAATTTTAATTGTAATCATATATTCAAGTATTTGTTTAAGATTGAAGATGAAGTCCTTGACCAATATCTTTCTCTCATTGATTACATTCTACAATTTACTTTGTTTTTGATTTAGTTTTATTGCTTACATAAAACAAAAATCCCCAATTGATTAGTTCTTGTAGGAAATTGAATACATAATAACTACAATTGCCTCTCTCGTGGAAATGAACTCTTTCTTATCATATACTTTAGGAAAGTGAAATTATTTTTGACGCATACTGTGAGAGATCAAATTTTAGGCGCCCGTGCGAGTGACATACGGCTTGTTATTAAGTTTTAATTTCTTTTATAATTTTTACTTTTTATCTTTTCTTTTTGTTTTCTTGTCTTGTTTCTCACTTGTTTGTGAGAATTGTTTTCACGTACTTAATACCTGTCTTCTAAAGATTGGAATTATCCAAGGTGCAGGATAGCTACTCGAAGAGGCACAATACTCCAACCAAGTCAAGACACAACGAAAGAACAAGAGTTGGAAGTAGAAGAACGGACTTTCCAGCAAGAAGAAGAAGTTTTAGAACAAGAGGTTCCGGGTGAACAAGAACCACCTTTTGAAGAAGAAGAAGAAGAAGAAGAAGCAATGGGTGATGCAAATCGTACCCTCAAGGACTTGGCTTCTCACAAGCTGGATACACAACAATGGTGTATTCAAACAAACTCTACTTTCGAGATCAAGCCGTGGTTGCTTAGAGAATTACCAAAGTTCCATGGCATGGTGAATGAAGACCCAAACAAGCATCTTATGGACTTCCACATCATTGTCATGGCCATACTTCCAGCGGATACTGATGCGGATGGTGCAATGTTGAAAGTTTTTCGATTCTCTTTGGCGGATAGTGCTAAGGATTGGTTGTATTACTTGCCTTCCGGAAGTGTCACAACATGGAATGGGTTGAAGAAACTCTTTTTAGAGAGATATTTTCCAGCATCAAAGGCTACTCAAATTCGCAAGGAGATTTGTGGGATGAAGCAAAATGTGGGAGAATCTTTATATGAATGTTGGGAACGATACAAGAGATTGGTGGCAAGCTGTCCTCACCACCAATTCAGTGGCTATGATAATCAATACTTCTATGAAGGACTCCAAATAAGTGATACGAATCTTATTGATCTTTGCGGGTGGTGGTGCACTAGTGAACAAGGCGGTGGCACAAGCTAGAGAGTTGATTGAAAACATGGCAGCAAACTCCCAACAATTCTTGAGTCGTGGTTCGGATGTGCTTCTTAGGAGAGTAAATGAAGTAAAGCGAGGTCGAGGAACTTCGTCAACAAATGGGTAACATGACAAAAATGATGCAACAAGTTGCAGCATGGTGATACCAATTTCTCCTCAAGGGTATGAAGACGCCAATGAACAAGCTAACGTGATCTTTCCAAATCAGCAAAGGCGGTATGATCCATAATCAAACACTTACAATCCCAGGGATGGAGAGATCACACCAATTTTAGCTATGCGAACAAGCAAGGAGCGGTTCAACAACCTAATTTCAACCATCCTGTGGTTTCAACCACAACAACAACAATTCCAGTAAGCGACAAAAATTTCATCAACAACAACCTCAAAATCGGGGGTCAAGTATGGAAGAGTTCTTTGAAATCTTTATGCAAAAAACGGAGTATGGTTAAGGAGTTGCAAACCCAAGTTGTTTCTATGGATATTGAGTTGAACCAGTTGAAGGCACAAAATGGTGGGAAACTCCCTTCTCAACCTATCAACCCAAAAGAGGGTGTCAATGCTATAACGTTGAGAAGTGGTACACAACTTGTGCAACCCGAAGTTACTGATTCGGGCAAAAAGGCTCCAAAGGAACACATTTTGGAGGAGAAGAATGAGGATTCTCCCCAAACTTCAGTGTTCCTAACTCTAAAAACTCCGGTTTCTACTTATGTTCCTCATTTACCTTTCCCTCATGATTTGCAAATTCCAAGAAGGCGGAACTAGAAAAGGAGATTTTAGACATTTCAAGAAGATCCATGTGAACATACTACTCATAGATGCAATCAAGCAAGTTCCAAAGTATGCAAAGGTGTTGAAGGACTTGTGTACCCAATAAACAAAGGGTCAAAGGTAATGAATTGCTTAGTGTGGGGAGAATGCTTGGCAATCTTACAACACAAACTCCCACTTAAGTGCAAGGATCCCGATAGTTTTGACATTCCCGTCACAATTGGTAACACAACATTTAACAAAGCTATGTTGGATTTAGGTGCATCCGTAAATGTTATGCCTACATCTATGTACAATTCACTTGATTTAGGTCCTCTTAAAAGGCTGGAATTGTGTTGCAATTAGCCGATCGTTCTAATGTCTACCCAATGGGTATTGTTGAGGATGTTCTTGTGCAAGTTAATCAATTAGTATTTCCAAATGACTTTTGTGTGTTAGAGATGGATGAAGGTTCACGGACTTCGTCTCTTCCATTGCTACTTGGGCATCCCTTCATGAAAACAGCGAAAACCATTATTGATGTGGACAAGCGAATGCTAACTATGGAGTTTGATGGAGAAATAATACGTTTCAACATTTTTGAGATGATGAGATATCCTAGTGATGTCCACTCTTTTTTCTCCATTGATGTGATAGACACATTGGCGCAACAAATGTTTGAGTTGAATGGTGTTGATACTTTGGAAACCGTGCTCACTACACCTATTGACGATGGTTATGAGTATGGTGATGATATTAAAGAAACCCTTGGTTCTCTTGACTCATTACCAGAAAAATCAACAATTAAGAATATTTCATATGCTTCTTTACATTGCAATGATGAAAAACTTGTGCCATCTATTGTTAAATCTCCAAGTTTAGAATTGAAACCTCTTCAAGTCACTTAAAGTACTTGTACTTGGGTGACAAGGAAGATTACCCGTGATTGTTTCTTATGAGCTTAGTGAAATACGGGAGCAAAAACTTCTAAGGGTGCTAAGGGACGTACAAGACGGCCATAGGATGGACAATCGCCCGATATCAAGGGTATAAGCCCTGCCGTTTGTATGCACAAGATCCATTATGGAGGATGATGCAAAGCCTACAAGGGAATCACAACATCGTTTGAACCCTCCCATGATGGAAGTTGTGAATAAGGAGATACTCAAGCTTTTGGACGTGGGTGTTATCTATCCCATATCCGATAGCAAGTGGGTAAGCCCGGTACAAGTGGTACCAAAGAAATCAAGTGTGACGGTGGTGGAAAATGATAAGAACGAACTTGTCCCTACTGCGTGTGCAAACCCGGTTGGAGGTTTGTATTGATTATAGAAAATTGAATGCCACTACTCGAAAAGATCACTTTCCTTTACCATTTATTGATCAAATGCTTGAACGTTTAGCTGAACACTCTTACTATTGTTTCCTTGATGGCTATTCATGTTACAATCAGATTGTGATAGCGCCGGAGGATCAAGAGAAAACCACTTTCACTTGTCCGTTCGGTACTTTTGCTTATAGAAGGATGCCTTTTGGTTTATGCAATTCTCCAGCTACATTCCAAAGGTGTATGGTAAGTATCTTCTCAGAATATGTTGAAAACATAATCGAAGTGTTCATGGACGATTTTAGTGTCTTTGGTGATTCATTTGACCTTTGGTTGAACAATTTATCACTAATCCTTAAACGATGTGTTGAAACAAATCTTGTGCTAAATTGGGAGAAGTGCCATTTCATGGTAACTCATGGCATAGTTTTAGGCCATATAATATCTTCTAAAGGCTTGGAAGTCGACAAATCTAAGATAGAACTTATTCGTGCTTTAAACCCTCCCACTACGGTGAGGGAGATACGTTATTTTCTTGGTCATGCAGGTTTTTATCGTAGATTTATCAAGGACTTTTCCAAGATAGCATCACCACTTTGCAACTTATTACAAAAAGATTTGGTTTTTAACTTTGATGAAAAGTGTGTGGCGGCATTCAATCGTTTGAAAGAACTTTTGATATCAGACCCTATCATTAAACCACCGGATTGGAGCAAGCCCTTTGAGCTTATGTGTGATGCTAGTGATTATGCGGTTGGTGCGGTGCTTGGGCAGCGTGTGGGGAAGATACCTCATGCCATTTATTATGCTTCTAGGACACTCAATGAAGCCCAACAAAACTATACAACCACTGAAAAAGAGTTGTTAGCCATTGTTTTTGCTTTGGAAAAGTTTCGCTCTTATCGAATTGGTACAAAAGCTTTTGTCTTTTCTGATCATGCAGCACTTAGGTACTTGCTTACAAAGAAAGAGGCGAAACCGAGGCTTATACGATGAATTTTACTCTTGCAAGAGTTTGATATTGAGATCAAAGACAAGAAAGGAATTGAGACACCGTTGCGGATCACTTGAGCCGTCTTGCTGTGGACAAGGAAACTATCCCATTGCGTGAAAGCTTCCCGGATGAGCAACTATTCTCAATTGTCTTTGTAGAACCATGGTATGCTGATATTGTTACTTACTTGGTTTCTAAACAAATCCCAAAGAACTTGTCTCGTGCTTAAAGGGACAAACTTAAGAAGTTAGTAAACCAATACATATGGGATGATCCATACCTATGGAAACATTGTAGTGACCAAGTAATACGAAGGTGTTTCCCGAATCAGAATTTAATTCTATCTTGTCTTTTTGCCACTTATATGCTTGTGGAGGACTCTTTGGGAGCAAGAGAACCTCTCTCAAGGTACTCGAATGTGGTTTCTTTTGGCCAACTTTGTTTAAGGATGCACATGCATTTTGTACCACATGTGATAGGTGCCAAAGAACAGGCAATTTAGGTGCTCGAAATCAAATGCCATAAACTATTATTCAATTTGTTGAGGTTTTGATGTATCGGGAATTGATTTTATGGGCCCTTTGTCAATTCTAGTGGGAATTATTATATCTTGCTTGCTGTGGATTATGTCTCAAATGGGTGGAAGCTAAGGCCACCCCAACTAATGATTCTAAAGTTGTTTGATTTTGTGCAAGCTAACATATTTGCAAGGTTTGGCATTCCAAGGGCTATAATTAGCGATGGAGGTTCACACTTCAAAAACAGGTTCTTGCAAAGCTTGTTAAGGAAGTACAATGTGTCGCATAGGATTGCAACACCTTACCATCCACAAACAAATGGACAAGCCGAGGTTTCTAACCGAGAGGTAAAATCCATTCTAGAGAAGACGGTGAATCCTACAAGGAAAGATTGGAGTATGCGACTCAATGATGCTTTGTGGGCGTATAGAACCGCATACAAGACACCTATTGGGATGTCTCCCTTTAGGCTTGTTCTACGGTAAACCTTGTCACTTACCCCGTGGAAATTGAGCATAAGGCGTTTTGGGCTATTAAGCGATGCAATATGGAGTTGGATGGTGCTGGAAGGCAAAGGAAGTTGCAACTCCAAGAGTTAGAAGAGATTCGCAATGATGCATTTGAAAGCTCACGAATTTACAAAGAAAAGACAAAGGAATTTCATGATAGTATGATTACAAAGAAACAATTTTGCATTGGGCAGAAAGTGCTTTTGTTTAATTCTCGCTTGCAATTATTTCCGGGTAAATTAAGGTCACGTTGGATTGGACCTTTTATTGTGACTAATGTGTTTTCTCATGGTGCAGTGGAAATTCGTAGTTTAGCTACAGGAAATGAACTTAAAGTAAATGGGCACCGGTTGAAACCATATTATGAGAACTTCTCTTCGGATGTCGTGGAAGGAGTTAACCTTGTGGAAGTGATCCCTATGGAGGAGGCCTAGAAAGCAAGGAGATAGTCGGGATGACGACTTTAAACCAAGCGCTAAATGGGAGGCAACCCATATGATGAGTATTTTGTGTCTTGGTTTTATCTTTTTCTTGTCTTGCATTTACTATTTCTTATTTCTTGTCCCATTATCATGTAGGATTTCCAACCTTGACTTTCTTTGGACGATTCAATTTACATTGATGACAATGTAAAGTTTAAGTGTGGGGGAGTGGTTAAGCATTTGCATTGTAAATTTTTCATAAATTTTTCAACTTTTTGTAAATTAGTGCATAAAAAACTCCAACTTGTAGTAAGTTTAGAGTCACATAGTATACATGTCGCTAAGATTACATCGAGATTCTCATAAGAGTGACTGAACTTAGAGATGACAGAGAACATGATCGGGTTTCTTACTTGTATGAGAGTTAAAGTTGGATTTAACCATGCCGCTGGCAAATAAGGTGCGAGAATGAATTCGGTATTAGAGTTGTGGTCCCCATAGTGGAGACTATCCATGTTACATAATGTGAGGCACCGACCTTCAAAATTATGTGCTTTTAAGAGTGTGTGTCACCGTACGTAAACTCCCGGGTAGAATGGTGAGCTACCCAACCTCCCACCACTAGAAGCACTACTTTGATCTCTTGAGTGATATTTTATGAATCATGATGGTGACATCGAATTGCTGACTTACATACCACTTGTATTCTTGTTCGCAGTTAGCACCATCCACTTTATCTCTCTATACCAACAGGTCCATAGAAACACCATCATCATCAACAAGAGGAGCATCACCATGGCCTTTGTACTTACATTTTTATTTTATTTTATCTTATTTGTATTTTATTTTCTCTTGTCTACAAAAAAAAAAAAAATTGAAGAAAAAAAAAAGAGACAAGAGAAAATTTCTTTAGGTTCATTACTAGTTTTCTTGTTTTGTTTTGTTTTGTTTTCATTTTGTATTTGTTTTATTTTTCTTGTCTCATAAAAAAAAAAAAATTCATTGTATCATATTTTGGGTTTATATAGTTCGTTTTTAGTTTTGTATTCTTTCAATAAAGCCAATGGAAGAAGGAATATCTACAATGAAGTTTCAAGTAATAAGGATTTAGAGGAAAAGAGGTACATTCTCAAGATTCTACGAAGTTCAAGAGTTATCATCAATATTTGAAGACCGAAGACGAAGATGAAGACACTGATTGAAGACCGAAGACGTTTCTATGGATCTTGTGAGAGTGGTGCTAACTGCACGTCGAACGGATAACGAGGTAAGTAAGCATATTCCCACCTTCGTTAAGTGGTTGATTTCCTTTCTTAGAGATCGTCAGAAAAATGGGTTTTCAAAAATGATAAAAGATGTGGGTTTTCAAAACGATTCGGAGGGTCTTGCCTTCCTATCATTCAACGTGTCGCGGGATTCTCTCTTCATTCCTACCTGGACACATGTGTGACCCATAAAAAGCTGTTTATTATTGAGAGCAACTTCATAAAACCCTTTCTTATGAGGCAGAGTCGAGACTTTTGATCACTCCGAACCCGAATTTCTTCCGAGAAGGGATGGTTATTTCTCTCTCAACTTTTAAGGATGAGATTGTGTTCATATATATGTCTAACTTCTTATGACTGTGTGCATAATTTCTATGTCTTCTTAGCGCGTTGGATGCTATCATTATGGAGAACTAGTAAGTTGGAAAAGTAGTTTTTGTGGGTATATCTCTAGTAAACCCTCACGAGACTATAACTCGTCCACTAGGGACACCTGGGGGTTCAAAGGCTTGTTATACGTGCTAAGTGTGACCGTAGCCTCGACGAAATGGAGTTGTATGTATGTTTTAGAATTTTTTTATTTGATTTGCTCGAGGACTAGCAAAGTCTAAGTGTGGGGGAATTTGATAGGTGTTGTAAAACACAGTGATATCTATCTATTGTTTATGCTTTCTTTGTGAGTTTTCTTGTAAATTATGTATCTTATGTTTGCTTTTGAGTGTTTAGGTACTTTGGAGTCATTATGAGCAAAAGAAGGAGAAATCGTCCATTTGGAGTGTAAAAGGCAAAAGCTGCCATTTCATGTGCAAATTTATTATTGAGAGCGACGCCAGCCAAGCCGACAATAGGAGACCGCCACTACAACTTAGTCTAGAGAAGCAAGGGGGCCAAACAACCATGATGGCCCTTATCTGATGAGTGGTTCCTAGAATCACCTTGGTTACCTCTTATCTGCCTTACCTGGGTAGCTGTATCCCCTCTGATTTCCTACAGCAAACCTAAAATTGAGTGAGAAATCATTTCTTCTCATCATTAGCTTTATTTATGAATCCATGGCGGCACATAAAGCTCAGAGAAAGGGAGAGGTCGAGAAAGAGAGGAATCGATGTGAGAGTTCATGGAGAAATTGAGAGAATCAAAGAGGGAGGAATTTAAGGTCATAATCATTGATTGAAGCATCGATGGAGGAGAAATTAGGGTTTGAAGGAAATGGTGATTCAAAGTCAGAAGATTCAATGGGTTTCGGATTGAAGTGATAAATGAATCGGTTGGGGTTGAGTCACAGATGGAGATTCTAGTTCAAGACAAATAGGGAACAATGGGTTTAAGACGGATTTGGTATATGGCAGCGTGATGACTCGAATTTGGTGATTCCAGGTAGATTTTGAATCGGACAAGAAGGAGCTAGGTTCCGCTTAAATTCGATCGTGTAAATGTTTTTCTCAAAATTGTGTTTTGGGGTTTCTCTCGATTTGGTTGGACTTGCAAGCAAGAAGTCTGAAATGGCGGTGAGATGCTTTGGATTTGAGCTCGAGAGAAGAAATCGATGGAAGAATTTGATGATGGGTGTTCTGTGATAGGGTATATGAAGCTTAATTGCACTGTTCTGCTGGTGTTTGAGTTCTTGAAATGGACACAGACTTGATTTTAAAGTGGCAATGGATTCTAGTGTGTGTGCTCTGAGATTTGTATGGATTGAATCAGGAATTGTAACATTTGGTGATGGCTAAAGACATTATGAAGGAGCAATTGCGGGCTTGAGTCTTAGATGGATGGCCTTGGTTTGATACCGTCGAAATAGGTTGTTGTTGGTTGAGAAACTTGAGCTGAAGTTACAGGAGCTGGTACTGACTAAATAGAAAGAGTTGGGTTGACCTGAACTTGTTATTGTAGAGTTGCATGTGATGTTGGTGCTCGTTGTGTGCAATTAGGAAAAAAATAAATAATGAGCAGTGAGAATTGTTGTTGTCTTTGTTGGAGCGGTTAGCCATGAAGAGTTTCAATGTGGAAGTTAAATGGTGTGTGTAGAATGTATTAAGTTCAGATTATGCGGGTTTCTATGGATGTGTCTCGATTAATTAGTCATGATTGTAGTTGGAATTGCTGTGCAACTAAAGGTATAAATTGCAGTGGCATCTGGTGTTGATGTTGTTCAATGGTGGAAACTCAAGTGCAGCGAAGTGTCTGGCAGGATACAAGGAGATGCTGCTGAAGTATAGATGTATGCTAGGACTACAGGGGTGTTGAACATTACTGGTTTATGGTGTTACTACTCGAGTTTGAAGAAAGCGAAAAGGATGGTTTTGGGTGCGATTAAAGTCAAAATTGCTACAGCTGAATTTAGGCACATGGCGGGTAGTCTTGAGATGTAATCAAAGAAGTGATGCAGCTGGTTATGGAGAATTAGGGGAACTAGCAAAGGTGTTATCATCCATTGAATACGTAGATGGGTCTTGAGAACTAACGTATTGGTGGTATGTCTTTTGAGCGGTTTGAAGCTAAGAAGTGTTGCGAGGACATGGTGGATAAGTCCCAGAGATGAAGCTAAGAATGAATGAGTTGTCTCTTTGGTGATGCAGTTGAAGAGGTTGCGAGTTGAACCCATGGAGAGGATCTGAAACTTCGGTTCAAGGTTAAGATGGTTGAGTCTTTGTGCTTTGAGTTAGTGGTGAAACTATTATAGGAAGCTACGAGATGGTGCGATCACTTTATTGTTGCAGTTTGTGAGAGGCAATTGAGATGTTGCGGTGAGAAGGTTGTGAAGCGCCATGTTTGTGCAAACACAATTTATGGCACATGCAAGATTGCAATAACTCGACCTTGGCCACTCACCCATCCAGTTGAGTAAGATGTTGACTTCGGTATAACTTGGTGCTTGACCGAGTTAACTTAGTTGACCTAAGATTTGACCGTGACCGGGTGAACTTTGCCGATCACCTGAGATGTTTCCTAGACTAATTCCGGCCAATTTCGGCGTGGCACCCGATTTTCCGGCGGCGATTTTGGGGCATATTTTCTACATGGGTTTTTCTCTCATATGGGCTTGGTAGATTTTCATCTAATGGACTTTGAAAGACTAGACCTAATTTTGGAAAGCAAAAGAATATAAAAGAAAGTTTTTACAACTTGGATATCATGTATTATTCTTGGAGCTAAGGAGAGAGCCGCTTTTGTTTACGCTACTAGGGTTTGCTTTGTTCATCTTCTTCTATTCAATTAATATTTTTATGATGAACTCCATAGATATGAGTAGCTAATTTAATATTATTGGTTAAGGATGTAATCCGATTTCGAAAACTTGTGCTTGAGTTATGTATTAGTTTTCTCTCTTGATTATCGTTCATATATCTACTATTTTTATGATCACATGATTGATGTATTGTGAGAGGATTAGATGCTTGCTTAGTTAAGTGGACAACTAATTGAACTTGCATCCTTGTCCATAGCTATTTTCGGGTTTCTCATCGAGCGATAACCCTTAATACAAGTAGCATGATATGATTACGGTTTGTAGTGATACACTCTCGTACCCATATGTAGAGTTTGACCATTGTCCGAATTGTCATGCGCAATGTATGACAATTGCATTGATTAGCCTATTTCTGAAACTTAATGCTCCTAGGAATTGGACTTAATTAGCGCAAGGCGTTAGGTTATTCTTTAGGTAGAATTCACATACGCAGCTCTAATGTGTGTGTTGATGAACTTGGGAAATTAATATATTATCTTGCTCTCTTGATACTCTAGGCTTTTGATGATAAAGAGATTAAATTGTAATTCTAATCATATATTCAAGTATTTGTTTAAGATTGAAGATGAACTCCTTGACCAATATCTTTCTCTCATTGATTACTTTCTACAATTTACTTTGTTTTTGATTTACTTTTATTGCTTACATAAAACAAAAATCCCCCAATTGGTTACTTTAGGAAATTGAATACATAATAACTACAATTGCCTCTCTGTGGAAACGAACTCTTTCTTATCATATACTTTAGGAAAGCGAAATTATTTTTGACGCATACGACAGCGATCAACGGCCACTACCTCCCCACATAAGAAATTTTCAAATAATTCATCAGCTTCCTTGAGGAACATCATATGGATCTCACCAATGTTAAGGTAATACTTGCTGCCACAGTCCCTATTACCCCAAATGATTCCCTCAAAGCTAATTTGAACTCCCTTTCTAACCATATGAACACTTTCTATATCTAATAAGCATGAATCGAATGACTTACATTATTCATATTGTCTTCCCAGAGATGTGCAAATGATGAAGACTGCCCATCATCATTCAGAGTTACCGACAATGAAGTTGATAGTAAGGTGGAAGTTACAGAGGGTTCATCATTCAAACTCACAGTTTCTATTGGCTGTGTATGAACGCTTTGGGGATCATTATGTATCATGTGTTTCATGTTGAGCCACCTGCGGCGCTAAAAGGTGGAAAGAATCCATCTACGGTGAGAACCATTTCTTGTCCCTATCTTTAATCAATTAAAGTTTTTGTATCCATTTTTTTAGTTTCTATAATATTTCTTATTGAATCAAATTTTGTGTGCTAGTTCATTATCACTGCATCGACGATTTTCAATATCGTCATTATATTTTACTTTACAAGTTTGATATTAGTGCATCTGCACTATGTTTGATTTATAAACCCCTTCAACTGCTGTTACAGTCTCTTCATTTTTGTAGAATGGTTGTTGTTGGTTTCAGTGTTTGCTCATTTAAATTTTCTTTACTATCTCAGGTCTGGAGACAGCAAGCTGCCTTTGGTGAGCAAACAGAAATCACAAGTGGATCTATGAAACTTTTCTTATCGGAGATCCTAAGGTCAGTGGACTTAAAGGAATGAATCTAATTTCTCATTAGAATTAGATTCAATCCAATTAGGAATTTCAGAACTTTACAACCGAACTTAACAACTAAGTTTCTATGTGTACACTAGTTTGATGTGATACTTAGTATACATTTGTATCAAATACTACTTTTTGCTAACTTTAATTGAATTAAGAATCCTTTCTTCATCATATAATACAGTTTTGTATGTCCATTGAATGAATGACATTGTAGTTTGTATATCTGTGGAGATGATGAATATGGGGAACTGGACAACTGCAGGGGGGGAAATTTTAGGGAAATGGATTTTGACCAGGTCAATGAAGACCTGACCCTTTTTTTTACTGTTGCAAAAAATTAGCAACGTCGTGTATCTGTTGCTAAATTAGAACCAGAACCAATAAATTAGAACCAGAACCAATAACATATAGTTCCGGATAGGGGTATTCTTGTCATTAGCAACAGTTTAGAAACGAAACACTTCTGTTACGAAAAAACACATTCGCAACGGAGCTTATGTTGTTGCGAAAAAATGCAACACGGTGTTTTGCAACAGAGATCGGTAGTTGCGACCCCAGTCAGCAACAGCCAGGGGCCGTTGCGAATCCTTAAAAATGGTGTAGTGGTAATATACAATAATTTGCAAGAATATAAGCAATTACTAGCATGGAATTAACACCAATTATATGTGAAATATGCACTAATCATATTCATGGCTTTTCTCAGCTGAATTCCATGTAATAGTAATGGATATTCACCTTTCGGGTATAAGGGTCACCCCCGAGTAAAAGGCACGGGCGTACTTAGTAATAATGCTCAAAGGAGCATCCAAAAACAAGGAATAACAAGGATATGGAAGTTAGATCAAAAGAGGAAAAGAAAGAGAGAAAATAATAATAAAAATAGGAAACCATGGGGTGGGGCCAACATGGCCGGCCGGCTAGCCATGCGTCGGTTTTGGCCGCTCCCACTCCTTTTTCCTTTTTATTTTATTATTATTTAGGGTTTCCTCTTTCACGGACTTCCTCTTTCGATCAAAACTCATTATTTTCATATATTTGCAAATCTTGCTCCATGGACCATATGGTCTGCAAGGCAAATGGTCCTGCAACCATTATGACCTTCTACCATAAAAATTATTAAAATAATATTATTTTAATATTTTTAATAGTTGATCTTTCAACCAAGATCAAGAGTTTCATTCAAACTCAAATTCTTCATAAAAGGATGATAATGCTCAATTGACCATCGGAAAATACCAAAATTCCCATGATTGGTCCGCGAACAACATGGTGACACGGGCATGCCACCATGGTCGGTCATGGTCGGCCCCTTGGATTGCAGAAGCCGGTCACCTCTCCTTCAATGATTAATGACCTAATTAATCATCTATAATTCATATTCCGTTCAAACTCTCTCCAACATCTTGGAAGATGATCCATTTACCATCAGATTGTCCGACAGCCACCAAGAGCCAGTTCCACACCTCTTGAATGGTCCTCCTCTCTCCATAATTTGGTTTTACTACCTAATGCTCAGTAAAGCATATTTTTAATTATGGTTAACACACTTGTAGTAGGGTAAAAAACTGATTCTGCCGAAAATGGTAAAATGAGTAGGTTGATGAGAAACAAATCTAAGACCCTAAACAAATGTATTGCACATGAGTACTTTAGATTTGAGATATCAATCTGTACAATTCTGGCCTAAACCAATAAATGGCCGTTCCAGTCTTGCTTCGGTCACAAAATGAAGGAGAACGGTTGATCTTAGGGAGGGAAGCAGGGAAGGTGTTGAGATCAGGGTAGAACTACGATTGATTCAGATACAAGACAGTGGTATCAGTTTTACTGGGAAACCTATTATACGTCTGAACCCGTATTACGTGTATTCGTAAAAGTAACGGAGTAGTTATATACATATCGACTTATAAATTGTGTGATAGGCATATTCGTATGCACATCATCGGAAATCTATTTGATTCGTGATCCGGATCGGTATGCATACTCGTATGCAAATCATTCTTGAACTGTGGCTGTGGAACGGGGGGTGAGTATCCAAACCGGTACACAAGCTAAAACAGTTCTGTGTTCCTGAACTCGGTAGCGTTTCCAAACCGGTACGAAAACTTAAAAAGTTCTGTAAACTCCAGAACTTTGGTTTGGTGGAAAGTTTGCAAACTGATACGCAAACCTAAAAAGTTCTGTGAACTCCGGAACTCGGTTTTGGTTATAAGATTCCAAACCGGTATGCGTACTGTGGCTGAACCAACTCACAAACTACTATGTATTTGTACTCGTACATCTACTAAATCATGTCGATTCTATTTTCAAATGTGTTTAAATTATTTCCTCGAGATAATTAACATTCGATTAATTCTCTATAAATACTAGACTTATTTGATCACATGTTTGTGACACAAAATTAATGTCTTATGTGCTCATGAAAATGAAGATTAAGCTTTTAAGTTTAAACCGGCTAGTTTCGGCTAACCATATTGAACATAATATTTGTACACGGTTTGGTTACGGTCTTACCTAACCAGAGTGTATATCTTGTGTATGTAAATCACATTCAAAGTTTCACCTGACGGTGGATATTGTTTGCTTGGTTCCAAAGCTATCTTAGCTTAAACGTAAAGCAACCTATTCTTTGAATGTCTATAAAAGGGGAACTCCTAGCAACTGGGATATTTGAATCCTGACACTACTTTTTGGTGTGTCCTAGTTTTATCTGGAGTCATCCTCTTCAGAAACCCTATTAGGGTTTTGCGACTATAAAGACTTCATTGGGATTCATGATGCCAGGTCCAGTTATCTTTTATCTTGATAACTCGAGTATCCTGATCTTGATTGTTTGTAGAGCTTGCTTCAACGATCAGGATAGATAGTGATCATCAAAGTTCTCTTTGTCTCAGACTTGTTGATTCCACAAGTTTTATACTTGTGGGGTGAGTAATAATCTAGACTGCACTTCGGGTTGCACAAGTCCGGATTTTGAGGATAGATATACTTTGTCGATTGCTATCGATTTCCATCTCCTTGATATTACGTTTGAGTTTGATCATACGTTTCGATCGTAATCAGGAAATCAATTATATAGGCTTAATATGTGGGAGGAAGATTTGGTTTAAAGTCTTTAATTAAGTTTAAGCAACTCTTAGTTTATGTGAGGCCATTTAAGGGAATCAATTGCGCGGAGTCCTACTGGGATTCAATAGGCGTAAGGAGCGCGACTGTACCTTAATCGGTGGGATACCTTTTAGGGATCAACAACATTCCAGTCCGAAGTTAATTGGTAGTAAACTAGTGTCTGTAGCGGCATAATACAGTTTGGTGTTCAATCTGGACTAGGTCCCGGGGTTTTTCTGCATTTGCGGTTTCCTCATTAACAAAACTATTGGTGTCTGTGTTATTTGTTTTTCCGAATTATATTGTTTATCTTTATAATTGAAATATCACAGGTTTACATTGATCAATCATAGTAGAGACATCCGACCTAGTTTGTTGGATACGACTTGATTGATTCTTGGATATTGGTCTTTGGTACCATCCAAGTAATCTCTTTGTGATTAGGTTCACGGACTTGTTTCTGTAAACATTCTAGTAGCAAGAGAGTGAGATATAACTCTGTATATTATTCCTTGATTAAGTTTATCTCTCAGAGTTGTATGAGTTTGTCCATACCGATTGTCTAAGAAAAAAAGTGGTGGTGTATTTTGGTACCCCCGCGTTTTCAATAATGATATGTCAAGGTCATCAGTGACCTAATTAAATATCCATGATTCATAAAGCATGTTGTTGTTCCAACAAACACTACATGCTCCATCTATCATGACCTTGAACTACGAATTGTTCAATTCATCAGTTAAGAATCATAGACTAACCGGGGTCAAAGATTGACCATATATAAAATATGTCTGCAGAGCAGACTTTCACATGAGATGTCAATTCATGTCACGTGGGGGGATATCGCTAGGGTTTCGGTCTGGCGGCCTACAACACATGCAATGTGCAATACATCCACGATGAGAAATGTGAGTAAGTCGTGTTGACAGTTAGGGAGTAAATGGGATAGTGGATGGTCAATCAACCAAGTCTTTAACGCAAAGTGGAAGTGGTTTTTACACGTTCTCCCACTTACCCATTCTTCCACTTCCTTCAATTGTCACCATAAAAGAGATCGATATATGTGATGCAATAAATAGGTTTCTCAACCTATGATTTGATAACTTAACTAAGACAACTCAATCGAGTAAGACTCAACACACAACTGTCAATTATCAAACACTTACAAAAGATTTCTATCGTCTACACAGAGAAATCATCTTCACAGCAGTTCAACATATCATATCATCAATTGACAATCTCCATTGATATCCACACTGAAAAGACATGGGTACCCAAATACACCACAATCTTTTTGTTTCAACCTATAAGTCCTTTACAGAATGTGATCTTCTATGGACAAAGTCGAGACAATACGACATTTCGGTTCACACTTCGTGTGATTGTGTATGGATACGAGATCGAGACAATACAAAAAAAAAAAGATAACTTGTGTGATTGACTATGGATACAAGATCGAGACAATACTACAACAAAGTGAGTTACTTGATAATAGGTTCGGTAACAAGCAAACTCTACATGATCACTATCAAGTATTGCAGAGTTAAGGTACTTGTGTATTATACTTAATTATAATAAAAATTGTAATGTGAAAATCAAAGTACAAGACACAGCAAGATTTTGTTAACGAGGAAACTGCAAATACAGAAAAACCCAGGGACCTAGTCCAGTTTTGAATACTCTCAGAATTAAGCCGCTATACAAAATATAATACCAACTTCGTATAGTTGAGACCAAGTAGACTACCCCTAGCTACTTAATTCCCTAGGTATGCCTGAGCCTTCGACTTCTAGAGTCACGCACGTGAATAACAAGTCAGTTGGATCGTATTCCAAACAACAAAGGAAGAATCTGTTTGGTAACCTGTGACGCCCCAACCTAATCAACTACTTAGCTAATAAGATTACATCCTAATTGAAGAAACAAATCTAGATTAAAGATCTTAAGAATCCCAATTACATAAACCAATCCCAGAATAAACCCATATGCTCTGATATCGTTTAAATGAAAATCTCTTGAGTGATATGAATATAATAATGTGTTGTTTTACAAATTAACAAAGCATACATATTTAAAAGATAAATAAACATCTTCAGTTCGCTAAAACTTTACACTACGGAAACGAATATCTTCACTGCACCTCCTTTTCTGAATATTGAAACTGAAGCGGGAACGAGTGAGCACATCATCCCAAAGGGTGCCCAATGGAAACATATAACTTTCCAGCAATCACTAATATGCTATACAGTTCTAAAGAATAGTAATTTAAAACATGTCATCGTGCATAATATGCATAAGAGTAATTTTCCCATATACCTCGATATAATATTGCCTCATCTGAGCTATTAACGACATAAATTAGGATATAAAATAAAAAGTAACATGGTTTCGTCATCTGCGCTATATAACTATATTGTACTTCCCTTGCTACATAATATTACACTTCCCATGCTACTAGAACTTAGCAAGGAGCGGTGGGGAGACCACAGTCACTCCTCGCGGGGATTTCACTCAAATACACATTAAATTATTCAATCAGAAATCAACGAGCATCGTAAGTCCAACCACCCCATGATTCAAGAAAACTAACATCATAAGTCCCGAAGGTTTTACAATCAAGCGTCATATGCAAACGAATAGATTCTCACAAGAAAATTCAAAAGATAATATTGAAAGCCGAAGCCCCTATAAGAAGAATTTGTTTGCCTCATCTGAGCTAGTAGACATAAAAATAGATATAACATTTGGAGAATCCAAACAATGCAACACACCCACTAAATGTACACATAAATATGCTCATAAGAAGTAAAGACACATCATGCTTGCAATTGAAGAATACTTAATGATTACAAGAAGTTTACAAAGTTCCCACCTGATATTGAAGGCAAACCACTCCAATCCAAGATTCCCGATCTACAATTTCCTATCCACGATCAACCTCAACATTGTCATCATCTTGAATGTTTAATTACCATCTGAATCAACATGAAAATGATACATAAATGGTCTGTTAAATCATAGCTCGGTTGAACCCACCAAGCGTTGGTATGTCAAGTTTGGTTGTCATATTTTAGTGAACCAAAACTCATTTAAAGAGTCGCTTGATTATTTACTAGAGTCAAATTGGTATAGGTTAGATTGAAAGTATTAGGATATGAGACATTACAAGTATTACGTGAAGACTTGAAGAATTAAGGAGCTACAACGACGACATCATCCTTCCACTTGAGGTTAGTAATATTTGACTTGAACTGTTTCATTCCCTAACGTATCTTTCAAGGCGTGCATATATTGAAAACATAATCATGGGTTGTGAATGATTATACTCTAGTTAGACATAGTATTAAGGAATTACAATATGAAGTATAACGTCTATCTTTTGAACTTCGTATATAAGACATCGACATAATCGTATGAATGCTATTGTGATTATGTATGCGTATGGTTGAAGATTTTTTCCTAGGAAACAATGTTTTACATTCATTTAAATGAAGTACAATTCATAAACTTGTTTTATGAATCGAAAGGGAATCGCTAGGCTTATTGGTTTTGTTATTCATTGCAAATCTTTGGATTACCAATATGTGTGTTTAGTATAACCGCTCATAACTTGTTTATGTATCTTGGTAAAACTATTCACAAGGCCTGACTTTGGTATTGGTATGACTTTTATTAGTGAAACTGATCTTAAGTAATCACCTGAGATGGTATGATCGATTTGTTGTAATTGGTATGACCAACTCTAGACATTGGGGAACCGATCCTAGTAAGAGGTGCAACCGATCACAAGCAAAGGGGAATCGATCCTTATAAGAGGTACAACAAGTCTTAGATATTGGTAACCGATCCTATGACTTGTGCAACCGAATACAAGTTAGATACCATAAATATGTGGTAACCGATCCTAGTACCTAGTCAACCAAATTTTGGAAAGCTAGTGTGACTGATCCTAGTACCCACATGGAGGTAGAACCGAAACTTGTTTTGGTAGAACCGTGAAACCCATGATTGGTGATTTGATAGGATAATCAATCACATAGTTCTTGGAAGTCGGATGAACGAATTCTAAACTTGTTTGGAAGTGTGGCAAATCGGTTCCAAGATTGTAAATATGAAAAAGGATTTATAAAGTAAAGATGTCGACATACTTTGAACATATTCAGTAATGCTTATCTTTTATTATTCAAAGATATTCCTTAATAGCTAAAGGAGAATCCTGGATCAAAATAAATTGAGAATCTTTTAATTAAGGTTTCTAGTTTTATATACTTTTAATTTCCAACAATTAAATGCATATCTTTAGAAAATAAAAATTGGTAATGTGCATTTACTAATTGGAGATTTTCTACTGAGATTTCGGTCAATATTTGGACAAAGCATTTCCAGGAATTATAGAAACCGAATTTGGAAATATATTGCATATCTTGAGAATATTTTAGGTTTTGGAAATTCCTTGGTGTCCAAACTTCCTTGGTCTATAAATATTGAAGTTTGCATTTCAGCAAATTAATCCTCAGAGTCAGCAAAACTACCTATGTTAGAGCATTGCTCGGTCGAACTCGCATGCGTTGCTATCTCAAGCATGTTTGTCAATGTTAGTGATCAAAACTATAAGTCTTGATTTCTAGTCTACTATAGCTAAGTCTCGGACTAGGATAGAAAGTGTAGTTGAGCTCAAGAAATCCATGGAAATCATCATACAAGATGAAGGACTACTCAAGGAACTGGTGGATCTTCATCAACTAAAAGGTATGTGGAGACTTGAACTTATCTATCACTCAAAAGTCTATCTAATCTATCTCCTATTTTGAGACAAAAGTCGTTTTGCTTTATAAACTTTGATTATACACATTTGCTATTTCGAGCCGAGTTTAACTCGCCTATCTATTTCTCGAAATATGTGTTGGTAAGATGTTGCTTTGGCCAAGTTCATCTTTACCTAGTGACGAAAGTCATGACACGTTTCAATCACTTTGAAAATTTCTTACTTTGACGAAATGTCCTCTAAGAATGTTTCAATGATTGAAATAAGAGTTTAGATCATATAACCAATGATGGAGATAAGCATTGTGTGGCAACACATACATGAATAAGTCCTTTTTTCCTTGAACTGAAGTTTGCGAACTTTGTTGATCAAGAGAATCGGAACAAGAACTTGAACTCGGTCTGCCTCGAACCCAAATGAATCAAGCGGAAGTTCTCACTCCGAGAAAATCTACTAGAGTTTGAGAACTCCTTCCAGGAACTTAAGTCCGTGAACTAAGTCTGCGAACTTAAGTTGGTTATATCTAAAGACAATTGTTTGTGAACTTATTTATATTAACTAAGGAATGCAAAATGCAAACCGTGGTTATATAGTTCATGAACCGATTCGAGTGAATCAAATCATTTTTGCTTCGATTGTGTCTTGTATAGTTACATAAGATTTCCTTGCAATTGAACAACTCTCTAACTAGTTTATTTGAGTCATTTAAACTAGTTATGGTGAAAAGAACATGGTTGATAATGAAAGTGCTCATATGGCTAACCATTTGGTTAACTATTGTTGAACCAACAAATGTTCATGTTTGGGTACGGTTACATAAACCCAAAATAGTACATTTCAATAATGTGTAACAAGCTAAGTTTTCGATCCAACGGTTGAAAGATATTAGCTTGAATCTAATCAAGTTTTCATCTAACGATGAATATTGAATGCTTTATTACCAAGCTAACATTGATTGCAAACCCTAATTTGAAAGATCAGATAAGGGAGAACTCCTAGCAACCTGGAAACCTAATCCCCACAACTTTCGTGTGATACTAGTTGTATTAGCTAGAGTCGATTCTCCTTTAACCTTAGGTTTCTTCTGAAAACCAGGTTAACGACTTAAAGACTTCATTGGGATTGTGAAGCCGATCGATACTACTTTCTCGTATTTGTGTGATCCGATCTTGCTGATTCTATCGTTTTGAGTACAATCGTAACGATTGGCTTGAGATTTATATCTCCGATAGGCAAGATAGAAAAGTAGTCACAAACATCTTCGTCTCATCGTTTGTGATTCCACAATATCTTCTTTCACCGCGTCGATTAAGATTATTGTGAGGTGATTGATAATACTAGGATTTTCTTCGGGAATATAAGTCCGAGTTATCAATTGGTTCTTGTTCACCTTGATTTATCAAAAGACTTTAACAAAACTTGTAGGTATTTACGTGGGAGATGATTTATCTATTCAATAGACTTTTCCGTTGATACTGATTTGTTTATTAAAGTCTTCGACTTTGGGTCGTAGCAACTCTTAGTTGTGGGTGTGATTAGCTAAGGGAATCAAGTATGTAGTATCTGTGATCGGAGAGACGTTAGGAGCGCAACGTACCTTGAATCGGTGTGAGATTGATTGGGGTTCAAGTACAGTCAGATCAAGTAGTTTGTAGTAGGCTAAGTATCTCATGCGGCTTAATATAGTGTGGTGTTCAATCTGGACTAGGTCCCGGGGTTTTTCTCGCATTTGCGTTTTCTCGTTAACAAAATTCCGTGTATCTGTTTATTTCTATTTCGCATTATATTTTGTTATATAATTGAAATATCACAGGTTGTGCGTTTGAATCAAGCAATTGGAAATCCGACCTTTGGTTGTTGATTGAAATTGATTGATCCTTGAACATTGGTCTTTGGTACCGTTCAAGTGATTTTCCTGTATTCAATTAGACTCGCAGATTTCTATTTGCTTGAGAAAGAATTGAATCAAGAAAGAGAGTGTTGATGGTGGATTTTCGTTCAAGGTTAAATTTGTAAAAACCAGAAAAATTATGCGCTGACATCTTGTAAAAGATAAAGCCATTTATAAGTGTTGGATATTCCCTCACTTAATTCACCATGAATGGAGCATGTGGCAACAATCCCATTCTCGTGAATACATGAAATTCCTCCAGAGTTGGAGCATGTAGCAACAATCCCTTCCCCGTGAATTTCATATCGGCCTTGTATTTCCAAGACTCATTATCACAGTGGCATAACGACTAGTGTTACTCTTATAGAGTAAAGACGAACCTCCAAGCATTATAATGAATCATTATCGGTGTGGCATGACGACTGAGTGTTACTCTTATAGAGTAACACGAACCTCCAAGCACTATAATGAAACCATGTACGAAATACCCGTGAAAGCCGACTCTCTGGTGTGTTATACTAGCCCGAGCCCTCTCGGTGTGTTATACTAGCCCCGATTAGGCCCTACTCGTGTGTTATATTAGCTGGATTGAGCATCCTGACTTGATCAGATCAATCGGATATGATCCGATCGCAGCCATCCAACTCCATAAGCATGATTGGATGACCACAGATCAATTCCATCACCCCAAGCATGGTATGGAATACCTACGGCCTTAGCTTGCCAAAGAAAAACCGTTCATACCAAGCATTATGACGGAAACCCTAAATTAGGGTTTGCGGATATTACATGTGCTTAAAACAAGCCTCATCCATCCATCTTCGCAGTGCACGAAAGGTGTAGATGTAGACTCAAAGGGCCCAGAGCATGTCAACACGATCACCGTGGATCAGCTTCACGCACTTGACCAATCGGGTCAAGACCAACAATGTTTGGCCGTGACAAAATCGTCACCCAAACAAGAGGTGGCGCACGCTTTGAAAGCCAAATTAGGGTTTCAAGCCATCACGCGTCCATCTTCTCCTAAAGCATGAATGGAGGGTCCCAGTTAAATTAGCAGTCCGGTCCATACAAAGATGACCACCGTGGGCCCATCTACCTCCTCATGCGGTCGGCCAAGGCATATCATGCCCGGCTAATCCAAAACGCCCGCCAAACATGCGTGGTTACACTTCCCGAATTGCAAACTGATCTCGACCGCTCAACTTCACCTGATGATTTGAGTGGCTTAGATCACGTTTTCATGGGATAGTCAGGTATAGGTGTGAACACCAGCCTACCACCTACATGTTGGAGTGATCGATCAAGACCGACCAAGATTGGTCGTCTCGAAACGCGTGCAGAATGTCATGCGGTTTCCAACTCCTTTGCGGCAAGGATTTCTGCCAAAAACCGATCTCAACCGCTCCTCTTTGCCGGTCAAATTGAGTGGCCTAGATCGCACCTTCATGGGACGGTGAGACATGGCCGTGTACACCGGCATGCCATCAACATGCACGACCGGTCGGTCCTCTCCAAAATTCTTCCCATGCTTGGTTTCGACCAAGCTGAAGAGTCATGCTTGCGCTCCTCTTCAAAAACCCTAATATTCATTAACTGGCCGCATGATGAGTGTCTCAAAGATCATCTCATCCGTCCAACTTCACCAAACTTGGTTATACAACCCCGGTCGAGTTATTTGGTTAGTGAGGAGTCGTCACCCATCACTTTACCACACCGTAATGCAAGATTTGCATAAAATACACACGATACTTCACCAAGTATCGACTTCCCTCTAACACGATTATTCAATTCAAGATTACATGCTATCTTTCGTGGATCCACGATCCACACATTCCAACATCAATCATGTCACAAACCGGGGATACATATTTCTGGGTATTGGTCCCAGCGGCGGTTTAAGTGCGGCACATGCAACGCGCCATCACAAGAACGTGTCGAAGTCATGGACGGTTAGAGATGAACAGAGAAGTGGGCAAGACCGGTCGTGTATCACCAACACACAACTCCACTACTCCATCATTCCACTTCCTCCACTTCCCACGAGAGACGTGAATAAGGCTCAATGACTTGTATAAATAGGTTCTCCGCCCTATTTCACACAACAACACAAGTTCATTTTATTTAAAATCAAGTGTTAATACAAAATCGTATTCAAACACCCGTGGCCCGCTTTGCATCAACCGCAAGCTTCGCTCACTTTTCTCGTACAAGTCATAAGCAAGCCAACACCTTCACAATCTCAACACCTTCTTCTTCCCTCCCTAAGATCAACCCCATCTCCTTCACTTTGTGACCGAAACAAGTCCGGAACGGCCATTTCTTGGTTTAGGCCGGACTTGCATGGTTGATCTCTCGAATCTACAAGCACTCACCGCTACAGCTTCATTTGTTTAAAGGTTTAAATTCATTCCTCATCCACACCCAAATTACCAAATTTTGCAGAGTAGTTTTCACCCATAAACAGAGAGATAAAACTCTTTGATATAATTTATTAAGATTGAGTCTAATTGATTCTCATGAAAGTATATTGAGTTTGTCCATACAGATTGCTAAAGCGAAATATTGGGTGTGGTTGATGTATCCCATAGCTTTTTCAATTGGTATTAGAGCAGGCAAACACATTCAAGACCTTATAAGTTTGTGTTTGTAGCGATCCGACTCTATGCAGACAGGAGGTGCTATCTCTATCAACGTACCACCGGTCTTGATGGCTCTAATTACTTATGGTGGAAAATTCTATGCGAGCTTTTCTTCAAGCACGTGATTTTCAATCATGGGTATATGTTGTTAATGGCTATGATGCTCTGCCAGGCAAAGGAAATATAAACGTTCCCAAGAATATTGGTGAATACAAACTATTGAGATACTTGCTGCAAAGCAAAATTCCGACTGGTTTGAATGCCATCATACATGCCATTACCCCAAATTTTCATCACCATGTGCCAAATCGCACTAAGTCTAAAGAAGCTTGGGATATATTAGAAACCGTATTCGAAGGTAATGCCAGTGAAAAGGAAGCTAGGCTTCAAAACCTTAATTCCGATTGGGAAAACCTTCGTATGGCAGATGAAGAAACATTTGATGAGTATAATCACAAAGTGTATGAAATTTTTAATGCATCTTTTGTATTGGTGTTTATGGGTGCAAATCGTTTCTGCCGATTTCGGTAATTTCGGTAGGTGAGTGAGAAACGGTTCAAACCCTAAAAAATATGCTACACGTGAGCACTTTATAGATTCGAGAGATCAATCTGCATAAGTCCGGCCTAAACCAAGAAATGGCCGTTCCGATTTGCTTCACAAAGTGGAGGAGAAGGGTTGATTTGGGGAGGAAGCAAAGAAAGGTGTTGAGACCAGCATAGTGCAGGATGGTAGTATCTCGACTTGTATCGAAATTAAAAGCTTGGGAAGCTTGCAAGAGATGAAAGCTTTTGGGAGAGCTTGCAAAGTTGCCTTCTCGAGAGTGTAGTATTTTTCACCCGACCGAGACTTGTTGTCCGTTGAAATAGGTAAGACCTATTTATACAAGTCGAGATCAAACGTACCTCGCCTCATGAAGGAAGGGAGTAAAGGGTGAAATAATGGGAGGAGGTGGTAACCGCATGGTGTTAATGGGTGAAACGTTTTCACCATTATTTCCTCATTTATTTGACCGCTTTATTCCTTTTCACGCTTTCTTAATGTGAGCGTAGTATACGCTTACATCCGTGACCGCCAAACCAAGACCCGGGAAAGCATCCCCGCTTGTGTTGATGTCCGGAGTGTTGGTTGCATCTTGAGTGCAAGTGGTGCTGCTAGGGCGCATGTGGCATGTGCCATTGGCATGTGCGGAATGCCTTTGTTGCGAGTTACACCTCGAGCGCAAGTGGCAATGCCATAGCTGCTAGAGGCGTGTGTGGCATGTGCCAATGGCATGTGTGGAATGCCTTGGTGGTAGGTTGTACATTGAGTGTAAGTGACTACCCGGCGTGTATTAGGGCCACGGCTAGGTAATAAAAGCTACCTTCTGAGCGGGTTGGCATGTGCCAATGGCATGCGTGGCCAAAAGGGTGACGGCCGGTAAGAAAAGCTACCAGACGACGCATGTTGGCATGTGCCGAAGACGGCATGCTTGGCCATTAGGGCCACGCCCTGTGAGAAAAGCTACCGGCGAGCATGTTAGCATGTGCCAATGGCATGCTCGGCCATTAGGGCCACGGTTTGAAAGAAAGGCTACTGGTGGATTTATGTTGGCATGTGCCAACGGCATGCGTGATAATAGGGTCACGGCACTGTAAGAAAAGATACCAGCGACATGTTGGCATGTGTGGCAACATGCTTAGCCATTAAGGCCACGCTCGAGTGAGAAAAGCTACCAGCGAGCGTGTTGGCATGTGCCAATGGCATGCTTTCGGCCATTAGGCCGTGGGCTTTGCAGGAAAAGCTGGATGACGCATGTTGGCATGTGCTAATGGCATGCGTACGACGGCCTAGGTTGCATGGTTTGCAAGCCCAGGGCGATATATTTGGCATGTGCCAATGGCATAGCGACTTAAAATATGGCTTGTGGTGCGTGTTTGGCATGTTCCCGGTGGCGCTGTCGGCCATGTTGACCTGGTTGCACGTTTTGCAAGCCTAGGGCGCTATATTTGCATGTGCCAATGGCATAGCCGGCTTGGAAATATGGCTTGTGGTGCGTGTTGGCATGTGCCAATGGCACGATGCGGCCATGTTGACCTAGTTGCACGTTTTGCAAGCCTAGGCGCTATATTTAGCATGTGCCAATGGCATAGCGGCTTGGAATATGGCTTGTGTACGTGTTGGCATGTGCCAATGGCACGTACATCCATGTTGACCTAGATGCACGCTTTTGCAAGCCTAGCGCTATATTTGGCATGTGCCAATGGCATAGCGGCTTGGCAATATGGCTTGTGATACGTGTTGGCATGTGCCAATGGCACGTCGGCCATGTTGACCTAGTTGCACGCTGCAAGCCTAGGCGCTATATTTGGCATGTGCCAATGGCGTGGCAACTTGGTTTGGCATGGTTGCCAATGAGTGCGATATGTAGTTTGGTTTGGCGTCAGCTGCCATGGCCAGTGTGCGGCTTAGTTTTGGCGTCGTTGCCATGAATGCGCGGTGTGCGGCTTTGGTTTGGCATCGTTGCCGTGGTGCGCAGTGTGCGGCTTGGTTTTAGCGTCGTTTCCATGGTGCTAAAGATGTGCGGCTTGGTTTGGCATCGTTGCCAGTGCGTGCGATGTGCGGCTTGGTTTTAAGCGTCGTTGCCATAGTCTTGCAATGTACGTTGGTTTTGGCATTGTTGCCATGGTGCGCGAGTGTGCGGCTTGGTTTGGCATTGTGCCATGGTGCGCAGGTGTGCGCTTGGTTTTGGCATTGTTGCCATGGTGCGCAATGTGCGGCTTGGTTTGGCATTGTTGCCATGGTGCGCAAAGTGCGGCTTGGTTTGGCATTGTTGCCATGGTGCGCTGTGTGCGGCTTGGTTTTGGAATTAGGGTTCTGTGTTTAAAACCCTAATCTGGTATTTTGAAAAAATACCCATTAATTATTTACACCGAGTTAAATGCTCTTAGTTAATGTGTTGCGTACTAACACTAGGTCATGGGGTTTTACGATTTTACCCCTTGTTTAAAAAACCACCATTAACATTAAGTCCCCTCGCTTAGCTCGGATGGGGGCTTTGTTGCGAGGTAAGCATAAGATGGTGACAAACTATCAACAAAGAAACCGTAAAGAGAATTGAGGAGGCTTGTCGACCTTTTATAAATAGGATTTGGAATCCTTGCCTCGGTAGTTTTGCACAAATGGAGGCCGGCACAATTGGTGGGGCCTGCAGAGCTTGGCGACGTTGGGAAATTGGCGTGAGTTGGGAAACGGGAGTGTGCTAGCCGGTGGGACAGGCGCAAGTGTGGAAGGCGTGCGTGCTTCTGGCGTGACTTGGGCGGCCTAATGGGAAGTCGGCGCAGATTGGTGGGGCCCAGTCAACTTGGGCGACGTTGGGAAGTTGGCATGAGTTGGGAAGAGCGATTGTGCTACCGTGGGAGCCTACGCAAGGTGTGGCCGTGTGCGTGCTTGCTGGCGTGATCGATGTAAACAAGGAGGGAGTTTCTTCGAATAGCAAAGTTTCCTTATCTTGCTTTCCTTCACGTGCGGCTTCAATTAGGGCATTATTCATGCTAAAACTGAAGCGTTATGTCCCTCATTGCTTCCTTTCCCTTTTTAAGATTCCGTATTTATACCCAAAAATAATTGCATCGTCTACTCGTTTGAGAAAAGGGTTCTTCTTGTCGAGTTTCTCTCTTTGCCATGTCGCACAGAGATGAATCGTCTCCTAACCAGCCAAGTTCTCCAAGTGAAGGCGTGAGGTCTAATTCTTGCAAAATCACCCCAACCAGGGTTTATTCGGGCTAAGAAGATCATACTCCTGTATGTTTTCTTATTCTTCTCGCTCGTGTTATCCTCTTTTATATGTGCATAGATATGGTAGAACTGGGTCATTTTTTTTATCTTTGCGGCGTGTGATGGGACCCTCCCGGGGATGGTCTGCTTTAACTCTTTCTTAGAAGGATTTCGGACTTGGTGAAGACGGTCTTCTTCTCTTGAGGAGGCATTAGTTGGGACTCGAATCTCCGTTCCACGAAGCTAGTGAAATCATTAAGGACCTCCCTTCCATCTATCCCCACGAAGAAGCAGTGCATATTCGGACTTTTTTGGTTCGGTGAGCATGGAGGAGGGGCGAGAGAACAAGGAAGAGTCTTGGCATGTTGAAAGGATTCAGCGTGGCAAAGCCTTTCCTCGATCCGGGGCATGGGGCGGATCGGACCGTTCTAGGTTGAACGTCGGAAAAGTGAACGTGTGGTGGTCTTGGAGGAGAGCGCCATGATTCTTGACCCGATGTGGATGAATCAAAAACTTTCTCCAAGTGTCGCCGAGAAAACCTTTGAAGGATCATATGATGGCAGCGAAATAGCCTTTGAAGTTGATGCCAAAGGTATTGTTGGTGATACTGAGAGGGTTATGGTGGCGTATCTTGGAATGGTCGCCGAGGAGGACACGCTAGCTGGCTGTGGCTCTTCGGGATGGGATGTTGAGGTTGTTTCCTTGCTAAAACCGTTGAATGGAACCTTTGTTGCCCGAAGGATTCTTGGGGGAAGTGCTTGAAGATAGCTTTGCCCGGGGACTTGTGCTCCATCCTTTGAGGGCTAGTTCCTCCCTTTGTTATTTCAGTTGCTTAGTTCCCCTGTGTCCCCCTTTTTTTTTTTTTTGTAAAACTCGTCTTTTCCTTCTTCTTCATCACCGACATTTTGCTTCCTATATATTTTTTTTTTTTTTTGAAAGGTTGTGGTATGATGGCTCTGCAATGGTTTTCTGGGTTTTTCGGTGTATTTCTCGATATCCGAAGGATTCGCTCGGAGAGAGATATATTTGTTTTTATTTATTTTTTATTTTTTTGACAAAGGAAATCCCTAGGGAAAAATACAAACGGTGTATTTATCCTGGGGAATTACTATTAAGAGGAATTGTTAAAGGAAGTGCGAAAAGGAGTGATTGGGAAGTACTGACATTTTAGGGATTGGATTCCTTGAGCCATCGCGAGTGAACTATCACGCCTTCAGTGTGTCTCCAGATGACGAGCTTGCAATATCCTCCCAAAAGGGTATCCGAACTTCATAAACTCGCCTTCACCTTCATTGGGCAAATCCATTTTTACTGTCATCCTCCCAACTTGAAACGAGCTTTCCTTAACCACCACATCTCGATTGAAAACGGGTTCGGACATCGTGTAGCTGTTTGATCCTTGGCTTCGTTGGTTTCGATAGAAGTTTCCAAGCTTCTTACAAAGTGTTCGAATGGTCCAGCTCCCCATTCACATTTCTTGGCAGCGTTTGTGCCGATGTCGCGCCAAGTCCCCATGACGGAACGGGGGAAGGGAAGATCAAGTTGCGAAAAGGTTGCTCGGTCAGGACTTACTTGCATTTGAAAATCATGGGCTAGCGTCAGCGGGTCCTCTACGGATGCCCGGTTTCCTTCAATAGCTCGTTGATGCGATAACTTGCGTGGGATGATTTGTTGAGAATTCCTTCCGGGCGTGGACGTCGGCGAGGGTGTACATCCAATTTCGCTTTGTTGTCGAGCACCCATAAGCGTCCCAAAATCATGTCATGATCTAGTTCTTTGACAATGTGGAACTTGTTTGTGCGTTATAACGTCTCCCATCTTGATCTCTAGGTTGATGTAGCCATGTGCGTTCAAAGCCTCTCCTCTCAAGCTCTTAATCACGAGACGGGGAATAGGTAGCGTCTTGTTTTGTAAATCCGGCGCCTTTAGTGTCTTGAAAGTAATGATGTTGTGGTCGAGGTCGTGTCGATGAGCGTGTCGCCAAATTCATTACCTCTTAAACGGGATGTGGTCGGCAGTCCCGGTTCTCTGTTTGCTTTGTTTGGGAAGCTTGGGCCCTTGGCATGGATTAGAGGAGAGAAAAAGCCGTTGCGGATACAACACGATTGAGAGCTGCGAAAATATCTTGGCTCGAACCTTGGAAAGATAGAGAATTTCGCATACATGTCGCATCATGGATTGTGATCTCGTGCACGGAGTCCCCGGAGGAACCTGCAGTTTCTTATTGGGAGTGGGTCTCGATGCACTCTTTTCGTCTCCTAGTTGGAGTTCTCCCCGCTCTATCCTTTCTTTGAAAATATGCTTTAGTCTCTGTTGCAATCGCTAGTCGGGTGGTGAAACGAACCCGTGGTAATGGCAAGATTTGGGGTTTGCCATCTCGACCTCGATTGGTGGGCGTGAAGGGCGGTGGCAATCTGATGACATCATCTTGAACCCGAGCTTCTAGGAGGTCAATCACCTCCTCGATGGGAATGGGAAATCAAGGTATTTCCTTCGGTCTCACGATGTTTCTACGGGAGTTTTAGTGACGATCTTCCGTTCGCGAGGGTTCCCCGTGCTTGGCCAAGCTCACGTTTCTACTGGTGGCTCGTAGTTGCGGCTTTCCTTTTCCTCTTTCGTTTACTATGTTCACGGAGGATGAGCCTAAGGCATTAAATTATTTGCTGATGAGGCGTCTACTCCCGCGGGTTTCGCGCGTCTTCGGCCCGAGTTGGCCTAGTTCTTTCTAGTAATGCCGATGCCGTTGTTGCATCATCCGGTGGCTTCATGGAGTTCGGAGAACGTTTGGAAACGTAAGTTTTCTAGCGGCGCTGTAGATTGGAACCATACCATTGATGGCGTGCGTTCACCAATTGTTGCTCGATCACGTTTGGGTCGTGACAGTCGAGTGCTTGAACCCTGAACCTTTTGACGAAATCATTTGGATGTTCGTTATCCCACTGGTACATTCTTCCGATGTCCGGTGCAACTTGTTCGAGACACGAAGAAGTATTTCTTGTAAAACGCAGTGACCATGCTACTCCGTTGGGAATGCTGCTCGGTGGGATGCTGTTGTACCATGTATACGCCCTTCCAGTAAGTGATTTTGAGAATTCCCTTAAACGAAGAACGTGATTATATTCATGTTTACCTAGGGATTCCAGGAAACGAGAAACATGCTCACGTGCATTCCCGGTACCATCGTACAGGGTAAATTGAGGAGAAGAGTACCCCCTTGGGAGAGGGATTCTCTGTATTTCGGATGGGTAAGGGGGTTGGTGATGATGCACGTCCAACTCATCATTCTTGATTCTTGGCCATGAGGAGTTGTTCTAAATCTTCTCTCGTGACAAAGTTGGTGGCTGATTTCTTTCCAACGGATTCTAGTGCGAGTTTCCTCATCCATGGAGGCGTGCTCCGCCGAGGTGCTGGCGTCGGGGTTGTTGGAGACGTTCCTAAATGGCTCTGGAGGGCGCGACTCACGTGGTAGTCGTTCTGTCAGGGTCTTGAGAAAGATGAGTACCTCCTTCTGCGTTGAAACCATATCTGTCTGGGCTCTGGCGAGCATCTCTTGTCGTTCCATCAGATCAGCGATGGTGACGTAAGGGCGACTTCCTCTTGTCCCTCCTCAGTTTCTCGTCCCGTCGGCGGGGGGTAGTTGGGATCTTGGTCGTGGTCGGAGGCGCCATGCTAGACGAAGCATTTGGGGTCGTGGCGCGGCTCTAGCCCCGGTGACTAGTGGCGCGACACCCGAAAAGATATTTTCGTTGCCGTGATTAGAGGGTTGTGCGAGACGCTAGAGGAGGCGCGCTCTGGCCCCGGTGATTGGCGGTGTTACACTTGGAGGGAGTGCATTCGATGTTGCCGTTGTCGGTCGGTGACGTAACAACGTTATTGGGAGAGATGCTAACATCGGGGTGCGTTTCAGGCTTTGGTGTTCTCGGCACCGCTCCCGACTCCGAGTTCCACCATGTTGGGATTTGACGTTCGGGAAACGAAATCGGAGTCGGAGTTGGTATTGTAACCGATAGATCAATCCTCCCATTGTGGTCGCCAATTGTTTATGGGTGCAAATCGTTTCGCCGATTTCCTGTAATTTCAGTAGGTGAGTGAGAAACTGGTTCAAACCCTAAACAAATGTGCCGCACGTGAGCACTTTATAGATTCGAGAGATCAATCCTTGCATAAGTCCCACCTAAACCAAGAAATGGCCGTTCTAGACTTGCTTCGGTCACAAAGTGGAGGAGAAGGGTTGATTTGGGGAGGAAGCAAAGAAAGGTGTTGAGACCAGAATAGTGCTGGATGGTAGTATCTCGACTTGTATCGAAATTAAAAGCTTGGGAAGCTAGCAAGAGATGAAAGCTTTTGGGAGAGCTTGCAAAGTTGCCTTTCCGAGAGTGTAGTATTTTCTCCCGACCGAGACTTGTTGTCCGGTGGAAATAGGTAAGACCTATTTATACAAGTCGAGATTGAAACGTGCCCTCGGCCTCATGAAGGAAGAGAGTAAAGGGTGAAATAATGGGAGGAGGTGGTAACCGCATGGTGTTAATGGGTGAAAATGTTTTCACCATTATTTCCTCATTTATTTGACCGCTTTATTCCTTTTCACGCTTTCTTAATGTGAGCGTAGTATACGCTGCATGTCATGACCGCCAAACCAAGACCCGGAAAGCATCCCCGGTTGTGTTGATGTCTCGAGTGTTGGTTGCATCTTGAGTGCAACTGGTGCTGCTAGGGGCGCATGTGGCATGTGCCAATGGCATGTGCGGAATGCCTTTGTTGCGAGTTGCACCTCGAGCGCAAGTGGCAATGCCATAGCTGCTAGAGGCGTGTGTGGCATGTGCCAATGGCATGTGTGGAATGCCTTGGTGGTAGGTTGTACGTTGAGTGTAAGTGACTACCAAATAAGTGTATTAGGGCCACGGCTAGGGTAATAAAAGCTACCCGACGCGTGTTGGCATGTGCCAATGGCATGCGTGGCCAATAGGGTCACGACCTGGTAAGAAAAGCTACCAGCGACGCATGTTGGCATGTGCCGACGGCATGCTCGGCCATTAGGGCCACGCCCTGGTGAGAAAAGCTACCAGCGAGCGTGTTGGCATGTGCCAATGGCATGCTCGGCCATTAGGGCCACGGTTTGGTAAGAAAGGCTACCAGTGACGCATGTTGGCATGTGCCAATGGCATGCGTGGCCAATAGGGTCACGGCCTGGTAAGAAAAGCTACCAGTGACGCATGTTGGCATGTGCCGACGGCATGCTTGGCCATTAGGCCACGCCCTGTGAGAAAAGCTACCAGCGAGCATGTTGGCATGTGCCAATGGCATGCTCGGCCATTAGGGCCGTGGCTTTGGTGAGGAAAAAGCTACCAGTGACGCATGTTGGCATGTGCCAATGGCATGTGTAGGATCATAATATCGCAACGGACAAGGTTCGCGGGATTAATAAACGACGGTGTCGCGAGGGAGTCGCAGGAGCTAAAATAAACGACGCGATGAATAACGACAAACAAAACAATTGGAGGACATGAAACCCGCGAGGTTAAGAAGTGTCGCGAGAATGAATATTCGTGCACTTGCGACACTTCGCGAGACATTCCCAAAATAAAGGATAGCTTAGCCGCCATCCACTATGTATTACCCTATATAAAGGGCTAAATGAGTCTCTTGATGGGGAGAGCTTTTTGAATTGTGAAGCAAGTCATTAGGAGAGAGAAAGTTTAAAGAGCGAATTTCTAAGTGTAATTCGCTTAAACATTTCAAATTTAATAAAGCAGTATTCTATCAGGATTAGTCGAAGCAAAATTGAGGGTGTCTCCCCAAGAATAAACGTGGGATTTCTAACTAGATCATATGCGCTAGAAATAAATCGACCAAGGGGAAACCAAAATAGACGACGCAATGGGAAACGATAAAGATATGGAACGATTTAGAAAGGATTGGAAAGAATTTGGATTAACCAGAGAAAAGATTTTTGGAGAGATACTCTAAGAATTCATTTGGCAGAAATGGGACGAGAACGAAGAAATCGGGAAAGAATGGAATCATTGAAGAAGAAGTTAAGATCCGAGGAGGAAGAAGAGGAGCAAGAATAAAATGGACAAGGAGAACAAGGGAATATTATGAGAAATGATGGAGAAAATCAAAAGACAAAATCAGAATTTGACCACCGTCTCCCCCAAGAATCGTTATATTCCTCAAATTTCAAAATCTTCAAAATGAGCAAATCTTTTAATGGATTAGGAAAGAAGAGGAGAAGATAATGAGCAGGAAGGCTAGGAATACCTCCCATATTAACCAACATCTTTGATGGAACAACTGCTAGAATTCATTGAAAAATTTGGGTTGGCGAAAAAAGACGGCAGATTTGGAGAGATATCTCAATTTGTGAATTCATTGAAAAAAAAATGGAAGAAAGACTGAATTCTTATCCGGGCCGCTTTAACAAACTCGAAAGCTTGTTACCTAGGGGCAACCAACGATAAGACTTTACTACAAATCAGAATGAAGAATAATAAGATTCGTAGGAAGAAGAAACTTATGGTGGAAACAGGGAGGAGAATCTTGAATAACGCTGAGAAATGATGGAAAATCAAAAATCAGCCAGAGATAGAAGTCTCCCATCGCCTCCATGGGCATCAAACAAACGATCAGAGAACATAAAAGAATTATTCTCAAAGTGGATCGTATGAGAAGAAACAGTAGAGTAAACATTTGTGACTTGGAGAATTCAAAAGGAAGAGGAAACACACGACAACGTGAATATTATCCCGAGAAATGATGAGAGAAAATCAAAATCAGCCACCGAAGTAACAAACGCGGCTGTGGATTATCCACTCGATAGAGCAAGTATTCTGCCAAAAGAAAGGGTTGGAAACAACATATGAGAAATGAACTTAGATGCTTAATGAAAAGACTGACCAATATTATAACAACGGCTAAAAAAAAGATTGCTATGAATAATCAATGACAAAGTTAGGATGCAAAGTAACAAATTGGAATCTCGTCCCAAGAGTAAAATGAGAATACAACTATTAATAAATATTGGTTCAAAGGTTACTTGAAAATCCCAAGAGTAATCTTTTAAAGGCAGTGAGCTAATGGTCATGAGGCTTTGTTTTCGATTAGTACTCGACGTCCTGCCATTTCGTCGCAAGACGCGCAATAGACTTTATATTCCAAGCAAAAATTCTCAACGTGGCCTTTACATGAAAGTATAGAGGCGTTGATGACAACTAAAATCTTCCATCTCAAGAAGAATACCGTAAGTATGGGAATGGAAAGATGAAATATTGCTATTCATCTTCTCGATGAAAGAATTATACATCAATAATGTTAATCAATTATATTACAAGGAAGAACTACCAAGGATTTGAATTCTGAAATACACTATAATAAGGATACAGACTAAACAGAAACATTTCATGGAATACCAATTAATAAATATTCTTGTTAAGAATGCGTCATCTATGGGAAAAGATTTCTTTACGAGACTCAAGAAACATTTGAAATTGGTTGGCACACATCTTTTAATGGATTAGGAGAGATAAGGGGATTGTATACAAATCCAAGCGCATTCAAAACTCCATTAAAAGAATCATCGAGGGAAGAGGAGCTAGGGAGATGGTGAACAATGGACAAGGAGGAGGAGAGCAAGGGATGAATGGAGAAATGAATCCAGGAAACGACGAAATCGCAGCGTTAGAAAGATTGAGACAAACTATACATGAAGAGAGACGACTAGAGGCAGAGGAACGAGCAAACTTGACAAGACAGAAATCATGAATTGAGGATGGAAAATATGAGATTGCAAAATAGGAGATCAAGAAGTAGTGTGAGATCAAGTTCAAGGTCGACTAGGGAAGAAAGAAGGAGAGTTTTACCAACGGAAAGTACCGAAGAAGAAAACCAACAAGAAACACAAAATCCAAGCACGAGAGCGTGGCGAGAAGAGGGGAAATGGAAGATCGTTATATTCCTCGGCCAAAATCTTCAAGATGAGCGGAATAGGAGAATCAAGGAAACATGCAACTCCAAGGGCCGAATGACCCAAACTTTGAGGGGAGAATAATCTTGCACGGGAGAGAAGAATTGAGAAGAAACCGAGAAATTGAGGATGACATTGAGAGGCACTACATTGAACAAACGCGGCTAGCTCGCGAGAGAGAAAGGATAAGAGCGAAATGGAAAATCAAGAGATGGAAGAAGCAATCCGGCTAAATAACCATGACAACCGGAAAGAAGGAGGGAACAAAATCGTACCAATAGAAATATTAATGAAGAATATGAGAGGGTGCAGATGAGAGCTGAGAGACAACCAAGAAGAGAGAACAACCGATATAATGGCGTGCGAATTGAAGAAAGGAACGAAGAAGAGCGTCGCAGGGAAAGGAGAGAAGAAAATAACGAGCAAGAAGGTCAAAACAGCACGAGCGTAGAAGGAGAGAAGCAGAGCTAAAAAGACCCGCAGAGTCAAACTCGAGGCAAATGAACAAATCTTAAGAGAATTGGTGAAATGAGAGGACTACCAACAATAGAAGGGAAGGAGGAAGGAAACAATTGGACGAAGCCATCGCGGCTGCGAAGAATCCCTTCACACTAGAAGTACGAGATGGGAGGAATACCTCCTAAAGTGCAATCTACCCGCATTAACCAACATCTTTGATGGAACAACCTTGTGCGCACAACATATCAAGGCTTATATGAGATGTATGTTACAATGGGAGAATCATGATGCTATACTATGCAAGTATTTCGCATCAAGCCTAATAGGAGAAGCACTAAAATGGTTTGAGGGTCTCCGCCAAGGAACACAATCACATCATTTAACCATTTACAAGCCACATTCCTGGGCGCGTACATAAGTAACAATTCTTCACGACCAGGTATTGAAGATGTATTCGGGTTGAAGCAAAGGGTTGGCGAGAGCTTAAGGCAGTTGACAATAAGATGGAGAACCATGTGTAGCGAAATGGCGATTTTAATGAGGAAAGATATCTCATCCTCTCATTTGTGAATGCTCTCTTCGCGACTAACTTGTTATACATTCAAATTTTTAGAATCAAAAATACAATCACGATGGCGTAAAAAAAAAAATCTGAGTTACAGAAGAATATATCGCCTTAGAAGAAAGACAGAATGAAATGAATTCTTATCCAGTCGCGAACACAAGCTCGAATGCTGCGAACGCAAGCTTATTGCCTCAATTCATAAATACAGTGGCGAGCACTTCGCAAGGACAGCAAGCAGGGAAGGCTGATGAGGGACAGCGAAAGATAGTAGCCATGGGAAGCCATGACCAAGAAGAGTTTGAACGAGAAAGGAACTACTACAAACCCGTAACAAAGAATAATAAGATTTCGAGGCTAGATCATGTACAAGAAACTTACGGTGGACGGAGGCAAAATAATCATGCAAGGCAGAGAAGTCGCAGAATAGTATGGGAAGAGATTAAGATGCCTCCACTGAATGCTAGTGTGGAAAAGATCTCGGGAAGCTATACTTGTAATGAAAGATGTACCAAAGACCTTGGAACGTGGGAATGGAACCACCACCGGCGACGAAGTCATGAGTTTTGTTCTTATCATCGCTTCCATGGGCATCAAACAAATGATTGTAGAAACATAAAGAGAATTATTCTCAGGATGATTGATCAGGGGAAGCTGAATCACTTTCTAAGGGGAGAAGAAAAAGGCCAGACATTACCACCACCACCGATGATGCACGGAATAGTGTCGGAAAGGAAAGGAAACATTTGTGATAGAAGTGGGAACAAAAGCCAAAAATTTGAATTGCAACTTTATCGTCCACTCCTATCGCACAATCGAAGATTTTCATGACAACGTGCTCAGAGAGTCTTTCGCGAGAGATGCTAATGATAAAGAAATAATGAGTCCATGAACGACGCAGCTTAGAAAAGTGGCAAACAAAACTATTTTCTCTCGCATGAAGTGCCAAAAGGAAGAGAAACACATGATAGCCCGTTGGTTGTGAAACTAGAGATTAACCCAAAAACCATTGATGGAGAAGATGATGAAGCGAAGATTGTCTGGGCGATCAACCGGATCCTAATCGACACCGGAAGTTCGGTGAATATTCTTTTACCATACTTACAAGACGATGGGAGGAAAGGATGAGGATTTGATCCCCTCGACATACAAGATATATGGCTTTAATGGCACTGCAAACAAGCCAAAGGGAGAGGTTCACATGAGAATACCTCTACAAGGATTATCGATCGATGTTTTATTCTCAGGTGGTTGACGTGCAATCTCCGTATAATGCGCTGATTGGGAGACCATGGCTTCATGAAATCTTGGGGGGTCGCATCAACATACCACCAATGTATAAAATTTCCACATCCAAACGGCATTGGTATTATACAGGGAGATTGGAAGGAGTCGCAACAATGTCACGAGGTTGATATAGAAAGTCATGGAAGAAAGAAATGCCAAAACAAAGGGTTGGAAGCAACATGTGAGAGATGAGCAGAGAAAGGAAAACGATGGTGGATACTATAGAAGTAAGGACCGAACATACCTCGAGGTGAATGCCTAGAGACAAAGTGAATATTATGATAATAAAGAAGCGAAGGATATGAAGAACAAAAGGCATAAGAAATGAATAATCAACAAAAACAGGAGAAAAAGTAGCGATTGAAGTAATGATGTGCGAGAATCTCGCAATCAAGAGTATATGAGAATTCGGTTAGGAAAGAAAATGAAAATACAACAAATGAAATGGAATTTTGCGAATACTTCGCAAACAAACATCAACAAATAATGAAACATGAATGATTGAATGATTTAACAAAGATGAATGAATAAAAGAATGGGACGAACCTTTATGGCGTACACCCTAGTTCGCGAATAACATTTCGTAAAGAGGCAAATGTAAGACCTAAAGTACGTCATATAAGGGGGTATCGCGCTCGACATGGCTCGGGGGAAGGTTACACCGCTCCCGAAGCCTGAGTTATGAAAAATTTGGGGCCCATGAAAGCCTATCCTAAGAGGTACCTTGGATTCCCAACTATATATATAAGGTTATACCCTGGTTGGGCGACCGAGGTCTCTTCCTTGAGTCGTGTGTATGCTCAAGGCGCCGAGGTACACGGTTGAGCCAGAGTGCCCTGGATGGATGAACCTACCTGCCATTCTTGGCAAGTCTTGGCATATGTTGCACTCGCCCAAGAAAACTCCACTTAGGGTGCAGCCTCGTAACCATAAACCCTATAGGTATAAGGGATAAGAGGCTGCATAAAAACAACCGGTTGTTGTTAAGACCGGATGGGAGGAGCTAGTCTTGTATGGCCGATGTTTCGCCTCCTTGAAGGGGCAACCTAGGAGATGATAAGGGCGACGCTCTCCATTAGGGGAGTGTCAAACAGACGCAAATGTCATAAGGCTATGTTTTCAAGAGAATTTAGGCTCGTCATATTTGTGCAAATGATCCCGCAGAGGCAATAATACTAACGCGAGGGTAAGGCGAGATCAATGGGTCTTTACACGAAAGTGTACGGACGTCCTGCGATTTCGTCGCAAGACGGCAATGTCATGGGGCTTTATGTTCGCAAGTATATCTAGGCCTGTCATATTGTCGCAACTAAAATATCCTGCAGAGGCAAAAATACTTGGAAAATGATAAGGCAAGATCAATGGGTCTTTACATGCAAGTGTAACGACGTCCTGCGATTTTGTCGCAATGAAAGGTGGCAGGGGAGGACCTCTAATTAGGAGGTCTAACTTGGAAGACCACACAAAAATGATAAGGCAAGATCAATGGGCCCTTGCTTGAAAATGCAAGGCGGCCTGCGACCTTGTCGCAACAAGAAGAGATAAAATAAAGACTACCGAAACGATAAGGCGAGACAAGTAGGATTCTTGATTTATGAAGATACCCGCGACCACGTCGCAACGATACATTTAAATAACAATAAGATTATTATCCAACCCAAATACATGATGACAACTAAAATCTTCCATCTGAAGATAAATAACGAGAGGCAAGTATGGGAATGGAAAGGATACAATATTGTTATTCATCTTCTCGATGAAAGAGTTATACATCAATAATGTTGGCCAATTATATTACAAGGAGTGAAGATTGAAATGTACGGATATTACAAAGCGGCGAAAGAAAACAAAAAGAATTATCTCTTTGGTGATCCTTCTCATTCATCCGATTCTTTCATCCTATTATTCTCATCGCGCATTTTCTTCTTCGCTAGCCTCACTATCGTAAACGTCCGAGACAGCATTCTCAGAACCTTTCGAAAGCCCCGTGGATATAAATGCGAGGGATATTGTGGTCCTTACAAACATACTCCATGGCTCCATTGCATAAAACGAACGCATCATTATTAAAATTCCGCCACTGCCGTTAGAAATTGTTTCTTCAACTTGACATATTTATTCTCGCGAAGGAGAGACTCCTTGCGAGTGTTCTTTTCGCCTCAAGTTCTTCATTCTCGCCTGAAAATTCCCTGGCAGTTGTTCTTTTTCGATTCAAGCTTTCCTAATTCTAACTTGAAGTCTCTTCTGATTCTCGCAAATAAGTAACAACAAGTTAATAATTTACAAGCAATACTACGTATAAGAAGCAGAAGGTATAATAAGTAACCTTCTCTATCGATATCATATCTTTAATCAAGGAAGTATGCTCGGCATGAAGACTAACATCAACACCTAAGTTATTCCCGGCATTATCTAAAAACTTTCGCAGCCCAAAGCGACATCATCACTATTAATAACAAGAAGAGAACGAACTTGCTCTTCTCACGCTGCTTAAGTATGGTATTCTGATTAAGGAGTTCATCTCGTTCAACTTGTACACCTAAAGAGATTTGTGGAATTCTCGCTAACGCCCGTGCACCTCTCGTTAGTAATGCGACTGCCTCTCATCTATGAGATCACTAATTTTCTTCCTTAAAGTCTTGATTTTCTTCTCGTAATCAAGGTACATCCGTTTAAAGCGATTAGTTAAATTTAAACTAGATCTCGTGTTCGATCTCTAAGAGATGATATTTGGATTGAAGATCCTTTAATGAAAGGAGGTTAGTTTTATCTCGAGAAACTACTTAGAGATTGATTGAGGTGAGTAAGAAGGACATCATCATTCATAGGCTCAGGAAATGAATGGAGAAGGATGGATTCTTCGGAGAGATTATATACGTCTGCGAGAATAATAGTCAGACAAAGAAAAATAAAGGATAGCATGAAAAGGATTTGAAAATTGAAATTTACTATACCATAAAGCTGCTGATTTGAATTCTGAAGAGTGATTACTCTATCCTTTTGGGAGTCCAGACGGGCTTCTAATTTTTGAATCTTATCGCGAGATGACGCGCCCTCACCTTCCGGCTCTTGAGTCTTCTTGTTCAATTGTAAATTTCTCTTTCAAGATTATTGCGTCTTCTCTCGAGATCCGAGGCAACTACAAAAGAAGTTCTTCCAACCTATGAAAGAAGATAGAAAAACCGTTAAATGCATATATATTTACAAATTTAAAATTAACAGGGAAATATGACTACATGCTTACCAAAGACCCAAGTGCGTTCAAGAAGTCAGGAGACACAATTCTAGAGGCTCCATTGAAAGAATTATTGCCCTCTAGTAAAGCAGCATTACACACATTTGCGAGACCCCGCAAAGGGAAGCTAGGGAGCATCTCCCATTCCTTGGAAAGAGTCCGAGAAGATGCTAGATAACCGATCCATAAGAACCTACCAATGGAATCTCTTTAGTAAGAGAGGGATTCGAATCATGGTTACCCCCGTCGGGCCGAAGATTCGGAGCTTGAGCTAAGGCGAGAAGAAGACCGAGTCTTTCGCTTCTTAGTTAAGGGAGCAGAAGATCTACCTTTGCGAACGACGGTTTACCCTTACTTTTAATTTTCGCGGGCTGCAGCTTCTTCAACTCCAACCTTCTTCATACGGTTAAAGATAAGAAACAGAGGCAACAATATTGTTTCAAATAACAAAGGAAATGTTTCTTACTTCACTCGTAGCGATCTGAGTATCGTCGTAGTACTCTCCAACGGATCATCCTTATAGCTTCTTCTCAATTTGGCGATCCCGAAAATTCCACAAACTCAAAGAAATATAAAAAGAAAGTTGCGAGGGCAAGATTTGGAGGAAAACATACCTCTTTGCCTTATCAAGCCATTTGAATTCCCAAGGATGATATCCTTATCGCGAGATTCGCAGAAGAATATGCGAGCCCGATGTAAGGGCCATTTAAAATCAAGGGTACAACCCACCACTTCTCATCCTTGGAGTGGCGAGGAGAAGTATTATTGCCCGGTGCCGCCAATATCTTGCATGAGTAATTTATCCTCAGTGGACATTATCCTTCTTTTTCGTGCGAATGCCCCAAATGAGATTTCACATTCCTCATCTTTATCAATTAATAATAATTTTCAAAAAGTTCTCTACAAAGTTGTATTTCAAAGATCTATTTCAAGTTTGCGTAAATCGGGGTTTCTAACATTATTAGGGTATAAAGATCCTTTGCAAGACCACTAATGTTATGAACTCAAGCATTAGGCGAATGCAATCGCCACATAATTGATAAACGTGTTCGAGAGAATTTTTTCATGGGCCAAGATTTCATAAAATAAGGGCATCTCGATTGTATAAGGGAATGGGAAGTCCCCGCGAGAAGTTGACTTAGCGAGACTATAATTTTTTGATCATCACATTGATGATCGAAAACAACTTCTGCAGTAAATAATAGATGAAGGTTCTTGATCGGGAATGGTTGATAGAGTAAAACCTTCTCAAGCAACTTCGTTGAACTTCATCAAAAGAAGCTTTGTATGCACGACTAATGAAAGCCATTATCGTGATGGGAAACGGATGGGAGGTTGGAGATTAGGATCAGCGTAAGGGATGAAGAAAAGAGTTACAAGAGTGTGGAGCGCAAATTGCTAAGGAGAGAGTAAAGAAAAGTTGCAGAGAGAAATTAAAAGAAGAAAAGAGGAGGAAAAGAAAGTTATATATAGAAAAATCAAAAAAGATTCTTGAGAAAAACGAGGCATTTAATGCGAGAAGAGACACGAACGGACGAGAATAAACGGGTGAAGAGACGTGTCAAGAAAAGACTTTAATAGTCAAAATCAGGTAATAGCACGGAGTCAAAAGAGATAAAGATAAGTAGTTGCGGAAAATCAAAATATTGATTCTCATAATATTCTCCCCCTCGCAGAGGAGATGTAAGGAGAGACAGAGACGGAACTTTATATATATACTCTGAAGCTTCTAACTTCGCTAAAAGAATAGAGGAAAGTACGTACTTTTCAAGAAAAATATTCTTTCGCTCGTTCCTTCACCGATTGAAACCAAGGATTATTACAACAACGAATTTTTTCCTTCAAATCGCTCTTCAAGCAATATTCAAGGAAAAAGAGGCAAGATGTAGGATCATAATATCGCAACTACAAGGTTCGCGGATTAATAAACGACGGTGTCGCGAGGAGTCGCAGGGAGCTAAAATAAACGACGCGATGAATAACGACAAACAAAACAATTGGAGGACAGAAACCCGCGAGGGTTAAGAAGTGTCGCGAGAATGAATATTCGTGCATTTGCGACACTTCGCGAGACATTCCCGAAAATAAAGGATAGCTTAGCTGCCATCCACTATGTATTACCCTATATAAAGGGCTAAATGAGTCTCGTTGATGGGGAGAGTTTTTGAATTGTGAAGCAAGTCATTAGGAGAGAAAGTTTAAAGAGCGCTTTAATTTCTAAGTGTAATTCTATTGTAATCGTGTAAACATTTCATGGAATCAATTAATAAATATTCTTGATCACACATCTTTCAATGGATTAGTCAAGCAAAATTGAGTAAGGGGTGTAGTGGGATTTCCGCAACTACAAGAAAAGAGCTAGGACTCGAGACAAAAGATAAAAATCCCGATTTTGAATTTTACGCTATAGAAGAAGAACCTTCTAATTTACAAGAGGCGTTAGTTCCCGCAGAGTCTAGTTTCCGGCAAGAAGTCGTAGATAATGAATGGGATTCTCACATGTCTAATGGAACTTGAGTTATGTAGATTTACCTCCTAGTTGTAAGCCAATAGGTTGTAAATGGGTCTTGAAAAGGAAACTCAAACCCGATGGAACAATAGATAAGCATAAGGCTAGACCGTTGCCAAAGGTTATAGCAAACGTGAGAACGTAGACTTTTTGATACTTATTCTCCCGTTACTAGATTAACATCTATACGTGTTTTGATTGTCATGTCGCCTACTCATAATCTTGTTATTCATCAAATGGATGTTAAAACCGCTTTTTTGAATGGTGAACTAGAAGAAGAAATTTACATGGAACAACCCGAAGGTTTTGTAATTCCCGGACAAGAACATAAAGTATGTAAGCTAGAAAAATCTCTTTATGGTTTGGAAACAAGCTCCTAAACAATGGCATGAGAAATTTGATAATTTAATGATTTCAAGTAACTTCGAATAAATGAGGGTGACAAATGCATCTACTATAACCGAGAATGATGTATGTGTGATTGTTTGCTTGTATGTGGATGATTTGCTAATATTTGGTTCCAGCTTATCCATTGTCAATGAAACTAAAAGCATGCTTAGTTCGAATTTTGACATGAAAGATTTGGGTGAAGCTAGTGTAATCTTGGGAATCAAAATAACTAGAACTAATAGTGGTATTTGTTTGGATCAATCTCACTACATTGAAAAAATCCTAAAGAAGTATGAATATTTTGATTATAAACCCGTTTGTACTCCTTTGATCCTACCGTGAAATTGTTAAGGAACACCGAGAAAGTGTTAGACAATCCGAATATGCTAGTATAATAGGCAATCTGCTTATGCAACTGGATTGTACTAGACCGTACATTGCATGGCAATGGGAGTTACGTGGCAGGTTTACTAGTAATCCTAGTTTGAAACACCGGATGCGTTGAGAGGGTTATGCTAGTGATTCGAAAAGAACCACAAACCTAGGATTACACTATCAAAGGTATCCCGCGGTCTTGAAGGATTTAGCGATGCTAATTGGAATATTCTTTCGTATGATTCCAAGTCCACCAAATGGATATGTTTTTACTATTGGGGGGCGCCGTATTCGGAGATCAAAGAAACAGACAATTATAGCCCAATCTACGATGGAGGCTGAATTGATACAGCGAAGCGTACTAGTGAAGAGGTGCAGATGGCCGAAATGTCCGTTGTCGACATTCCAAAATGGGAAAACCAATACCAGCCCACTTTGATCTACTCATGATAGTACCGACTATCGGAGTAGTAGATAATTGTTATAATAACAATAAGAATCGACATATACGTCGAAAGCACGACACGTTTAGAGAATTTCTCACAATCGGTGTTGTAAGAATAGATCATGTAAGATCTCAAGGAAATATAAATGACACTTTGACGAAAGGGTTAGCTAGAGAAAAGGTATGGAAATTTTCTAGAAGTATGGGACTTAGGCCTGTGAGAAGTTGAGTCATTTGTAATGGATACCCAACCTAGATAGGTTCAAAGGGACTAGACGAAGTTACAAATGATATGATAAGTCATGCATTCCCATAGCATGATATCCCGAAGTGGGAAACAAAGGTTGAGTATTTAACTCTTAATGATGTCTATAGCTCTTAAGTTAGAGTGGGATACACAGAGTATTCTTGATAGATTCACCTATACGAATGTGAAGGTGTGGTCGCTTTCTATGAGAAATTGGGCATTTCTCTAGATCATTTGTTAAAAAGGGATAAGCACATGGCCTTAATGTGCGAACTTAAGGACTTTACTCTAGATATAGTTGTGTGTGTTAAATAATCTAATATTAGTTAGAGTTCAAGACGCAAGTCACTCTAGTCACCTGGTACTTAGAAAATTTAACACTATGCGAGGTTCAAGTCGAAAGGCACCTTTTGCGGATGCACAACTATACAACACTTGCTCAATGTTTTTAAAATATAAGTGGGGGATTGTTGGGAGATATATATATATTTAAAAACATAGTTTTGTAATATTATATCAAACTTAGAGAAATAGTGTGGTGGTATTATTTTGGGCTCCCACACTATAGACTTGGGTTCAAGTCTCACCCCATACATTTGTGTAGGTATATTATATATATCTATATTATTTATCAAAAGTCCGGGAGAGCGGGGCCTTGGGGCCTTGGGGGTCTGGTGATTTGAAAAATAATTTTTTGCAAATTTGACTTTTGGTTTTCAAAAAACGTTTTAAGAAATTATTCTGTAATTAATTTTCATTAATTTTGGCATTATATTCTAATCGTTTTATGATCGTACATTTAAGATTAATTTTGGGTAATTAATCAGAATTAATTTCCATTAAAACTTAATTGATTCTCTTAAGCCTTTATAAGGCTGGTTTTCTGAAAAGAGAAAGTATCCAATTTTACTAGGCGATTCTGAGCAAGTGTTAGAAAGAATGATAGTTGGTTCGATTTCTAAAGGTGCAGAGAAATCGAACAAGAGAGTGAATCAGCTGTTTTATCCCATAGGTGTTCGACAATTTTTTGATCTAGCACAATCAAGAGGCAGAGTCGCGAAATACCTTAAAGATAGCGACCTAGTCCGCGACTCAGCTGTTTGAGATCCGATTTCATTATTTCTTCATTGTTTCCAACAATACATTTCAAGGATGCTAGCTTCGCAAGCAAATCATATACTTCGCAAGAGACAACAACAGCAGCAGCAAACCACAAAAGCTAATTACCCCTTTCCTTGAACATTTTACTTCTACAGAAAATAAAAGATTTTTGATTTGATTACAAAAAAGCGATTCAATCGCAAGATTACAAATATTACTAAGATTTCAAGATTATAAAGACTTCAAAATTACAAAGATTTCTAGATTTCAAAATTACAAAAACCCGGAAAATTCAATTTATATATTTCTCTAGAATATTTCTTTTATAGACAATAAAATTTTTTTGATTTGAATCACAAAACGCGATACGATCGCAGGATTATAAAGATTTCACAACTACAAAAATTTCAGGACTATAATGTATTAGAATTTCTCTTGAATATTTACTTTGCTTCAAATGATATGATATTATGAGAATGAATGAAAGAAATGATTTAAATGAAAGAATGAGTGAAGGAAGTGACGAAATGAAGGAATGAATAAAAGGATGAAAAACGAAAGAATGAAGACATGCGATAATTTCAGAGATAATGGAAATGCGATAATTTCGCAAAGATAATGAGAAGAGATAATCAAAAATGAATGATTGAACGAATTGACAAAATGAATGAGTGAGTGAATGGGACGAACCTTTATGGCGTACACCTAGTTCGCGAATGATATTTCGTAAGAGGCAAATGTAAGACCTAAAGTGCGTCATATAAGGGGTTATCTCTTGACATGGCTTAGGGAAAAGGTTACACCGCTCCCGGGAACCCGAGTCATGGAGATTTGGGGCCCATGAAAGCCTATCCTGGAGAGATACCTTGGATTTCCAACTATATATATAAGGTTATACCGGTTGGACGCCCGAGGGTCTCTTCCAAGAGTCGGTGTATGCTCAAGGCGCCGAGGTACACGGTTGAGCCAAGAGTGCCTGGGGCATTTTAAGTGTCTCGGCCATTCTTGGCAAGTCTTGGCATATGTTGCACTCGGCCCGAAGAAAACTCCATTTTAGGGTGCAGCCTCGTAACCATAAGCCCTATAGGTATAAGGGATAAGAGGCTGCGAAAACAACTGGTTGTTGTTAAGACCGGATGGGAGGAGCTAGTCTTGTATGGCCGATGTTCGCCTCCTCAAGGGGAAACCAGGGAGATGATAAGGGCGGCACCCTCCATTAGAGAGCTGATAAGTGTCTTAAGACGCAAATGTCATGAGGCTTTATTTTCGCAAGAAAATTTAGGCTTGTCATATTTGTGCGATGATCCTGAGGAGGCAATAATACAAAAGACAAAGATAAGACGAGATCAATGGGTCTTTACATGAAAGTGTAAAGACGTCCTGCGATTTCGTCGCAAAAAAGGCAATGTCATGGGGCTTTATGTTCGCAAGAATATTTAGGCTTGTCATATTGTCGCAATAATGAGGGGTGGCAAAATAAGACCTTTAACTAGGAAGGCAAAATAAGACCACACAAGATAAATGATAAGGAAAGATCAATGGGTCATTACATGAAAATGTAAAGACGTCATGCGATCTTGTCGCAATGACAAAATTCAACATAAACAATTTGGATGTAGGTAATACAGTTCTTTTATCGCAAAAAAGATTACATGATAAGCTTGCGAACATATACATGATAATGAGGCCGAGGCAATGCAAACGCCGCACAATTGATATTCTGATCATATTATTATGCGATACTAATAGTGCAGGAATAAGAAAAGATGAAGCACAAGTAAGAACTTGCGAGGAACAATAAGTATGCAAAGAGGAATGCATATACTAAAGACAAAATCAGAGAAATAAAGAATGGAAGCAATTTAAAGCTACATCAAGTTTAGAACGGCAAAATAAGCTAAGTAACACAAACATTAGCTATACATTGCAATAGATAAGCATTCTCATCATACAAGCATCATACTTGCATCAAGAAAACATCGCATAAGCATTTCATGGCATAACATCGCATATACATTTCATAACATAATCATTACATAAGCATTAGATTCGCACAAGTATTTTACAAAACTTTACAGAATAATATCGCAGAATTATTCAGAATTTCGCAAGATTATTCAGAATTTCGCAGGATGTGATTATTTCACAAGATGTGATTATTTCGCACAATTATAAGAAGCTTGAAGAAATTATACCATTGCATGAGCACAAAACATGAGATAGAGGCAAAATAAGAATGCAAAAATAATTCGCCCAATCAACACTTTCTCAAGGATTCTACCCTCATAGATAAAGAACAGAGGCAACTATGGATAACCAAGAAAACATTTTATGTTCTTCATCTTCTCGGCAAGAATCATTTCCAAAGTGGATGTTCACTAATGAACAACAAGAATCCTCATCAAAAATGGAGTAATAATTTCACATGAATAGAGTCAATACTTCTTATTCGCAATCAAGGACAGATACTTCTTATACTTCTTCAAGGATACTTCATACTTCGCATACTTCAAGGGTTGATACTTCTTATTGGTTTCGCAATGCTTCGGAACTTCGCAAAAGAATAGAGGCAAGTACGTACTTCTCAAGAAAAGTATTTTTTCGCTTGTTCCTTCATCAACAAAGATCAAAGATTACTACAAAAACGGATTTTTTCTTAAAGATCGCTCTTCAAGCAATATTCAAGAAAAAAGTGGCAAGATGTAGGATCAGAATATCGCCAGAAGGATTTATTTGCGAAGTTTCCATCTACAACACATTGCGAGTGTCGCAGGTTGATTTGAAGAATGACGTAACAGATGACGATGGCAGAAACAGGAGAAAAGCGTGATGATCCTGCAAAGTTTAGAGTGTTTGCGAAGATTAACATTAAAGCTCTTGCGATATTGCCGCAAGCTAGATCCGAAAATAAGGGACAACATAGCTGTCACCCACTATGTAATATCCTATATAAAGAGGAGAGCAGGAGAGAGAGGGGGGGACATTTTAGAGAGGATCACATCTTAGGAGAGAGGATAATTTTGGAAAGAGGGGGAGAGAGAGATATTCTTTGAGAGAGAGATATTTTTAGAGAGGGATTTATTTTCTTTATCATCTTCTTCCCCCAAATAATTAGATCTAGAGCTCTACAAAATATCCATTAATGGAGATTGTAAATGTAATACTAATGTAACCTCAACAATCATAGTGAAGAACCATGGATGTAGATCACATTGATCGAACCATGTAAAAAATCCTTGTGTCCATTTTATAATTTTAGCACTTCAATCTTTATTTTGATTATAAAATAGATTTAGATTTAGAAAATATTATAAGGGGTGTGTTGTGGGATTTCCTGCAACTACAATAGGTATAAGGGATAATAGGTTGCGAAAACAACTGGTTGTTGTTAAGACCGGATGGGAGGAGCTAGTCTTGTATGGCCGATGTACGCCTCCTTGAAGGGGCAACCAGGGAGATGATAAGGGCGACACCCTCCATTAGGGAGCTGATAAGTGTCTTAAGACGCAAATGTCATGAGGCTTTATTTTCGCAAGAAAATTTAGGCTTGTCATATTTGTGCGATGATCCTGAAGAGGCAATAATACAAACGCGAGGATAAGACGAGATCAATGGGTCTTTACATGAAAGTGTAAAGACGTCCCGCGATTTCGTCGCAAGACGGCAATGTCATGGGGCTTTTTAATTCGCAAGAATTTCTAGGCCTATCATATTGTCGCAACGAAAAACATCCTATGCAGAGGCAAAAATACTAAGGAAACGATCAAGGCAAGATCAATGGGTCTTTACATGAAAGTGTAAAGACGTCCTGCGATTTTGTCGCAATGACGAGGGGTGGCAAAATAAGACCTTTAACTAGGAAGGCAAAATAAGACCACACAAAAATGAGTAAGCAAATAAGCTTGCGAAAATAATTATATGTAAACAAATAAGTTTGCGAGTATATACATGAAAATGAGTCTCGAGACAATGAGAATAACAAAGAAGTATATTTCGAATCTCTCAGGAGTGTTATTCAGAATCTCTCAGCAGTAATATTTATAATCTCTCAGGAGTGTTATTCAGAATCTCTTAGCAGTAATATTTATAATCTCTCAGGAGTGTTATTCAGAATCTCTCAGCAGGTATTTATAATCTCTCAAGAGTGCTATTCGAATCTCTCAAAGAATATTATTCGGGATCTCTCAAGAGTGTTATTTAGAATCTCTCAAAGAATATTATTCAGAATCTCTCAAGAGTGTTATTTAGAATCTCTCGGCAATATTATTTAGAATCTCTCAAGGTATTATTCATACTTTCGCAGAGGTATTCATAATTTCGCAGAGGTATTCATAATTTCGCAGAGGTATTCTTAATTTCGCAGAAGTGTTCATAATTTCGCAAAATAAGTCAGAATTTCTCAGAATGTGATTATTTTGCCAAATGTGGTTATTTCGCATAATTATTTCGCAAAATTATAAGCAACTTGAAGAGATTATACTATCGCATGAGCACAAAACATGAGACAGAGGCAAGATGAGAATAAAGAAATAATTTTCTCATTCAACATTTTCTCAAGGATTCTACCTTCATAGATAAAGAACAGAGGCAATTATGGATTACCAAGAAAATATTTTATGTTCTTTATCTTCTCGGCAAGAATCATTTCCAAAATGGACAAGAATTCTCACCAAAAATGAAGTAATAATTTCGCTGGAATAGAGGCAATACTTATTACATCAAGGACGGATACTTCTTATACTTCTTCAAGGATACTTCATACTTCGTATATTTCGGGATGATACTTCTAAATTACTTCTCAAAGCTTCGGATTTCGCAAAAGAATATAGGCCAGTACGTACTTTTCAAGTCCAGTATTCTTTCGCTCATTCCTTCATCAACAAAGATCAAAGATTACTACAACAACAAATTTTTCCTTAAAGATCGCTCTTCAAGCAATATTCAAGGAAAAAGAGGCAAGATGTAGGAGCAGAATATCGCAAAGAACCTTCACTTGCGAATTATTAACGACACAACATAATAATGTCGCAGAAGAAATATTAGAAACGACGCAAAAAATGACATTAGCTTAAATCCGAGAAAGGTGTGACGATTTCGCGAAGAGTCAAGAAGACTTGCGAAGACTAACATTTGTAGACCTGCGAAATGTCATAAGGTAAATCCGAAATTAAGGGAAATATTAGTTGTACATGAGCTGTCATCCACTATGTAAACACCTATATAAAGAGGAGAGTAGGAGAGAGAAAAGGGGGGGAACAATTTTGGTAAGAGAGAGAGAAATATTTTTGAGAGAGATATTTTTAGAGAGAGATTATTATTTTTCTTTATCATCTTCTTCCCCTAAAACTAGACTTAGAGCTCCAAATACTCATTAATGGAGTCCCAATGTAATACTTATGTAATTTAAATAATCATAGTGAAAAATCCTACCCCGTGGATGTAGATCAAATTGATCGAACCACGTAAATTCTTGTGTCTCCATTTATAATTTTAGGATTTTTATCTTTATTTTCATATCAAATAAATTTAGATCTAGAAATTATTATCAAGATATGATGAGGGGTGTGTTGTAGGAAATCCTGCAATTACACTTTCGACGCTTAAAACTGAATTCGCATGACATGGATTAAGTGGAAAACAGTCCATCTCTGTGTAAGTATCAAAATAGCTCGACTTACACGAAACTTCATTATTCGGATATGTATCATATATCAGAGGTGAAGTCCAGTCCACAAGGACTTGATATCCATCATTCTCTTTAACTGAAAACAGAGTTGTTTCATCATTGACGTGTCCATGAAACAAGCAGTTGGACTTCTCATGTGCATCATTTTCAAAATCCTCTTTCCATAGCTCTGTAGGTACAAGTTCTTGGACACATTGCGACAGTTCGGAAACTTCTGGTGGTTGTTCATTGCAGCCCTGTTGTCTATCTGTTGTGGGTTTACACAATGTGTAGCTCACACTTGATTCCTCGTCTCCATGCTTGAAAATCTCTACATGTTAACAGATTTGTTGATCGCAACTTCACATCCTTCCTTCCATGTACTTCCTCTTCCTTCATAGGATGCAGAGTCATCTTCTTTCCATTATACATATAGGTATAAGTATTAGCTTCAGTCAAGTGGGTCATTTTTTTGTCGAATAACCAAGGTCTGCCTAATAGTATATGGCAGGCATCCATAGGTGCTACATCACACCACACTTCATCTTCAAATTTGCCGATAGAAAACTTCACCAAGCACCTTCTCGTAATTGGTACTACGTTTCCCTTTTCGAACCAAGCAACCTTATATGGATGAGGGTGCTCCTTAGTTAACAAACTCAACTTGTCTACATTTCGGAGACACTAATTTTTCACAACTGCCGCCATCTAAAATTAATTTGCAGACCTTACCTCCACAAAATACTTTTGTGCGAAAAATACTCTTACATCGCCAATCTTCCTCCTCGCGACAATATTAGGACATGTAAGAATTCGTGCACAACTAGACTTTCTCCTCCGATCGGGCAGCGAGATCTTCCTCTTCCTTATCAGATTTGTCAGATTTCGGCTTCCCTAGTGTGACTCCATCACCATCGCCTTCAATAAGTGTTACCTGTTTTTGTGCACAGTTGTACGACATGTGACCATCTTCGCCACAAGTATAACACTTCATAGTTAAGCGATTATTGACCTTGTTTTCTCCATTTAGAGTCTGAGCAGTTATATTCGATGTACTGGCAGTTACTTGGCCCTTATTACTCCAAGCAAAAGCCTTATTCCATTCAGATGTGATTCCTGTTTGAGCAGGAGAATTTCGGTACTTCCACCGACGATTCACCCTCTCCTACGCTTTCAATGCACATTGATAAGTGTCTTCTAGGTTTTTAACTCTTAGCAGACCAAATTCTTCTCGAATGGTTATGTTCAAACCCATAATATACCTTGCAGTGAGTTGCTCTGGTGTTTCATTCAAACCAACTCTTAAAGACAAGTTATAAAACTCGGTTGTGTATTCTTCAACGCTGAGATCACGTTGAAGAAAGGTATGAAACTTTTCGTACAACGTCACCAAATAATCGGGTGGAAGAAATTGTTTACGCAACTTTTGTTTCAAATGATCCCATGTCTGGATCTTCGCTTTGCCTTGCCTTGTACGTTGTTCCTCTAGCTTTTTCCACCACTGTAAAGCCATTCCCTTCAATTTCAATTTCACAAACAGCACTTTACGAGTTTTCGCCATTGGTTTCCACTGAAAATAATTCTCAATGCTAGCCTCCCAATCCAGAAAATCGTCGGCATGCATCCTCCCAGTCATATCACTCACTTCAACTCTCACCCCTCCCGAATTCAAGTCAAGAGCTTTAATCAACCTATCTTCCAATCTGCCTTGTTGTGGACCATGAACAGCACGATTTGCATCCTCGTCGCGTTCATCTTCTTCAGATAAACCTTCCAGTGAATCCAAAGGATTGCGTCGGCCCTCTTGTCTCTCCAAACGGGCTTCAGCACGTTCTCGTCGCTCTAGGGTTTGCAACCGCAGCGACATGCCCTCAATCAGGGTTCTTAACTCGTTAAAATCATTGTTTCCACCTCTACCTCTACCTCTACCTCCAACTCTAAGTCTTCCGCCATAGTAGTTAGCTAGGGTTTGTCTTGGTCTATTTGGTTTCTAGCGCCAACCGATGCGAGTTCTAGAAATCAGAACGCTAAGCTAGGGAGAACGAACAAAGATACTTAGAGTTGAACACAGAATTGATAGCTTTAGAACGTAGATAAATTAAGTTTAGGGTTAACCTAACTCTTTGATATAATCAATAGATTATAAACTTAGGGAAATTATAATAAAAGTCTGATTATTCTAAGATACTTAATAGCCTATTTATACTAGAACGAGAGAAACGCAAGTAAGGAAACCCTAGTCTAAAGATGGAAACTACCAAAATTAACAATAACTTGCAAACCACTCCTAAACTAAAGAACGTTCAAGAGATAGCTTATGCTCCTGCATCATATTGATCGGGAAGAGATGATCTCTGCTGATGTTGTTTATGATTTTCTTAAACAATTTGAGGAAACGAAATTAGAACTTGTTGAAATGCTCAAAGGTCTAGACATGTTGAAGACTGAGTTAAAAAAGGTTTCTGCTGACATTGTTCTCATGAAATCTCATGTTCGTGAATTTCTCAATGAGGATATTTTCTCTGAAGAGCTCGTGGATACAGTTGATAAAAAATTCAAGGGTCTCAAAACCAATGAAGAGTCTGGAAAAATCTAGTTTATCTCGTTTTAATTATCTAGGAAACTTCTTGTGAGAATTTATTCTTATTTTGAGAAGGATAATTATGGCATAATATAGCAAAAATTGTGATTACACAAGCTATTTCCAACATTTTTCATCTTGCATTTTTTTAGATTTATTTATTAAATTCAAGAGTTGTTGGAAGATGAACTTGCAGTATGAAATCATTATTGGTTTAATTATTTCAAAAATCTTATGAAATACTTGTGCCTTTACGTTTTCGCGAAACAACTAATATTTCATATATGCTCAGAATTTAAATTTATTATGTTTTTTATAAACGGAGAATAGAACAAACTCTTTGAGAGTTTTCTCGCAGTGTTGACCTGATGTAGTTTTTTAAGTGATAAGTAAAGTTCGTTCAAAGACTTGTAGAGATATGATTTCAGACTTGTAGATGGGGCAAAACGATTCACTGGTTTTTACAGAATTGAGGAGATGATCACACGAATAAGACTCCTTAAACCGAGCAAAAAGCTTAACCTCACACAGATGCACTGTAAGAAGGGAGTGCTTTGAATTCGAGAGATCAATCTGTAGTACTCCAGCCTAAACCAAGACAATGGCCGTTCCAGAGTAAATTCGGTTACAAGAGAGGATGGGTTAGTCTGTAGGAGGGAAGCTGAGAAATGTGTGAGATCAATGGTGATCGAAGATTGTAGGTATGTTGTGTATTCTGAAAATAAGATAAGTTCTGAATGATTGAATTCGCTCTGTTGAGAGTTGGATTGTTAATCTCGTGTTGTCCGTTTGACGTGAGATTATCCTTGTTTCAATTATGATTCGGAGCTTTATTTATATTGCTGGAATTGAAAACACCATGATCTCATGAAGTGTGACAGTTGATGGAATCAAAGAATGGGGAAGTGGAAATCGTGTTAAAACCAGTTGCTCAACGTGCGGAGACTTGGTTGATTTTCCATCCACTACTTTGTTAACTCCTTCAAATGATTGCACGACTTGCTCACATTCTCATCGTGTGTATGAACACACGTGCCGTAGACCGCCAGACCAAAACCCTAGTTAATATCCCCCCATGTAACACGATTGATGTCTCGTGTGATTATGGAGTCTGTAAAAGAGCGAGGCGTGTATTTAGTTAGTCGATTCTTTGACTTCATGACTTCATGGGACGATGAGTCCATGTTTTGTTGAGTCGAACGTGATTTGGAAATATTCGAGACTCATGAATTGAACATGTCTGTTGAGACAGAGATATAATGTGTGAATAAGCTAACATGAGCAAATATTGCTCATTCGATGAATTGTTGAATATTGATAGTTGAACCAGTATTCATCGGTTTGAGCAAATGTTGCTCATTAGATGAATTATTGGTAGCATGACCAAATAAGATACTGGCAATTGAACCGAGTATGATAAATAAAATGTTGATCACAGGATCAACGTAAAATTATTAGCGTTTGAATCTGGAATTATGAACCTTGGACTCAAAACTCTAATTTGATCAATTGGTGATTAATTGATGGTTAATTGAAAATTAACCACAAAGCGAAGGAGGGACCGGCTACATGGGATTATGGATCAACCATGTAGCGCCCAGATGCTCACGTGAGCAAATATCAAGGTCTCCTGAAGACCAGTTGATTTGATGAAAGGATGATTAAATGCTGGTTTAATCATTTCTTAAAATAATGCTCTGCCTGAACCTTAGGTAATAAAACCTAATTAATTATGAAGATGTGAGGGACCGACCAAGGGGTCATGAAACCGGCCCTGGGTGTTCACGGGATCAATTGATGATCGTTCCATGAAGTTCCAAGTTGTTTGGAAGAGTTTTGGACCTAATACGTGCAATTGTGCAAATTAGGTCAAATTATGAGAATACGTGGGACCGGCTTCTTGCAAGCCAAAGAGCCAACCTTGGTCGGTCAAGGTAACATGCTGACGTCACCAAAGTGTCCGTATCTCAATTCTGAGAATTTTGATATTTTTCTGGTGTGCGTTTGAGCAACATTTTGTGTAGTTGCAGGAAATCCCACACTACACCTCTCATAATATTTCATAGATCTAAATCTATTTCATAATCAAAATAAAGATTAAAATGCTAAAATTATAAAATGGACACAAAGATTTTTACATGGTTCGATCAATGTGATCTACATCCATGGTTCTTCACTATGATTATTGAGATTACATTAGTATTTCATTTACAATCTCTATTAATGGATATTTTGTAGAGCTCTAGATCTACTTTTAGGGGAAGAAGATGATAAAGAAAAATAAATCTCTCTTTAAAAATATCTCTCTCTCTCTCTTCCCAAAATTATCCTCCCTTTCTCTCTCTGTTCTCCTCTTTATGTAGGATATTACATAGTGGATGACAGCTCATGTACAACTAATATTTCCCTTAACTTCGGATTTACCTTGCGACATTTCGCAGGAGTATAAATGTTAAGTCTCGCAAACACTCTAGTTTTCGCAAGATCTTCACACTTTCTTCATGTTTCTATCACCGTCATCTATTACGCCATCAGTCTGCGACACTCACAAAGTGTCATTGGTGAGGACTTCGCAAGTATATCCTTGCTGCGATATTCTGCTCCTACATCTTGAGAAAATATGAAGAATCAGGGTTTTTTGTTGAAAACCGTCAAAACCTTCATGAGATGAAGGAAAATAATAGAAAATGAGGGAATCATGAAGTGTGGGACCGGCTATGGCCAAGGCATGGCCTGGCCTACCAAGCGCCCGGTCCCGGTGTTTTCCTAATTTTTTATAATGTATTCATGATTTTAGGGAAATATGATAAAACCAAAGAGTTTGTTGAAACCAAGGAGTTTTGTTGAAATCAAATAGTTTCCATGAGATGAAGGAAACAAAAATATTAATAACAATAAAATAAGGGTGTGTGGACCAGCTTGAGCATGGTTGGCCTGGCTAGGGCCCTATCTGTGAGTTTTCCCTTATTTTATGTATTATTTCACGATTTGAAGGAGTTTTCATAATTTTGAAAGAATTTTCATAACTTGAAGGAAATATCATGAAATCAAGGAAATATATAAATAATAATAATAATAGAATAAGGGGTTTATGGGGCATTAGGGCATGACCGGCCCGGCTTGGGCCCTATCCCACAAGTTTCCTTAATTTTGTGTATTTTTGTGTATTTTCCCATAATTTGAAGGAATTTCATAATTTGAAGGAAACATCATGAAATCAAGGAATTTCATGGGATTAAGGAAAGATGAAAAATATAATAATAAAAAAATAGGGCGTGTGGGGCCAGCTAGGGCATGATCGTTTGGCTATGGTCCCGTCCCACTGGTTTCCTAATTTTATATTATTTTTTGTGAGATCAAGGAAATATCATGAGATTAAGGAGTTTTCATGAGATTAGGAAATAATAATAAAATAATGAGGAACCATGAGGTGTGGGGCACCAGGATCAAGGCATGGCCCAGGTTGGCCAATAATCACGGCCCCACAATATTGTCCCTAATTTTATATTATTTCCTCAGTGTGAAGGAAAAACCATGAAACTGAGGAGTTTCCTCAAAACGAAGGATATTTTTTTTAAATGAAAGGATTTTCATGAGATCAAAGAAAATAATAAAATATGATAAAATATAGAATTTGGGCGTGGGACTGATCACGCATGATGGCCGGATCGGTGAGCCAGTCCCCTAGCGCCTTGACTATTATTTTATTATTTTCTTTCCTATTTGCATAGGTTCATCGTCTCGTCGTATTTTGAAATACTTGTTTGTTCATTCAGGTGTTTGTTAATGCATTATTTGTCGAATACATTTACACCATTTTGGTTGGGGCTTACTCGAAGGTAACTCAGATGCCCGTGTGTTGAATATTTATTACTAACCCATGGAATTCTGCTGGGAAGAACCATAAATTGAAGTAACGAAATATTATGTAAATATCGAATATTTTTCAGGGATTTGAATCTATTGATTTTGAGAATAATTAATTAATGGCTCTATACTAGTACTATCGTCTAGGAGCGTTAATTATTCAGGAATTGAGTGATATGAGCTTGTTGAAGCGTCATACTTCTTTCATAGATGTAGTATCAGAATATCGCAACACCAATACCTCTGCGAAATTCATAAACGTTACATAGCGAAGGCGTCGCAGACGAGTAAAATAAGTGACGCAATGGATGACGACATCCAGAACACGAGAAAGGTGTGAAGACTTAACGAGAACTAGGAGTGTCGCGAGATTATGTATTTGTACACTTGCGACACTTCGCAAGTCATTCCCTGAAAATAAAGGACGACTTTAGTTAGCGTCATCCATTATGTAACACCCTATATAAAGAGAGCAATGGCCTATTGAAGGGAGATCTTTTTTCGAGTGTTGAGCAAGTTATTAAGAGAGAGAAAGTTTATAGAGATAGTATTTTTCTAGCTCTTTTCCATTTTAACTTGTAAACATTCAAGAAATTAATCAACAACAATTATAATTGTTCATCTTCAATGGATTGATTGTGTGGATTCTTGTGAGGGGTGTAGTGTAGGATTTCCTGCAACTACATATTGGCGCTAGAAACAGGGAGAGAGTAAGGATTGACATCGTGATTTGAAAAAAGAGGTTGAAGATGCAAAGACTGTGATAATCGAAAAAAGAATACGCGAAGCTTTCGCAGGAATTTGAATGATAAAGACAGGTTGAAGATGCAAATACTATGATAATCGAAAAAAGAATATGCGAAATTCTCGCAAAAATGATGACAAGAAACAATCTAAAATCAATGAAATATCAGAATGGGACGAACTGCTATGGCGTACACCCTAGTTCGCGAATCCAAATTTCGTAAGAGGCAAATGTAAGACCTAAAGTACGTCATAAAAGGGTATCTGTTAACATGGCTCAGGGAAAAGGTTACACCGCCCGGAACTGGGTCATGGAGATTTGGGGTCAATAAAGCCCATCCGGGAGAGATACCTTGGATTTCCAACTATATATATATATAAGGTTATACCCCTGGTTGGACGACCGAGGTCTCTTCTAAGGAGTCACGATGATCAAGGAGCCGAGGTACACGGTTGAGCCAAGAGTGCAGGGCATTTGAAGTGTCTCGGCCATTCTTGGCAAGTCTTGGCATATGTTGCACTCAGCCTGAAGAAAACTCCACTTAGGTGCAGTCTCGTAACCATAAACCATATAGGTATAAGGGATAAGAGGTCATGAAAATAACCGTTGTTGTTAACACCCAGGATGGGAGGATCTAGTCTTGTATGGCGATGTCGCCTCCTTGAAGGGGCAACCAGGGAGATGATAAGGGCGTACCCTCCATTAGGGAGCTGATAAGTGTCTTAAGACGAAAAATGTCATGAGGCTTTATCTTCGCAAGAAAATTTAGGCTTGTCATATTTGTGCGATGATCCTGAGGCAATAATACAAAAGACAAAGATAAGACGAGATCAAGGGGTCGGACATTTAAGTGTAAGGTCGATCCCTGCGATTTCGTCGCAAGACGGCAATGTCATGGGGCTTATTTTCGCAAGAAAATTTAGGCCTGTCATATTGTCGCAATATAATTATCCTGCAGAGGCAACAATACTAAGAAATGTGTAGTTGCAGGAAATCCCACAACACACCCCTCATCATATCTTGATAATAATTTCTAGATCTAAACTTATTTGATATGAAAATAAAGATAAAAATCCTAAAATTATAAATGGAGACACAAGAATTTACGTGGTTCCATCAATTTAATCTACATCCACGGGGTAGGGTTTTTTACTATGATTATTTAAATTACATAAGTATTACATTGGGACTCCATTAATGAGTATTTGGTAGCTCTAAGTCTAGTTTTAGGGGAAGAAGATGATAAAGAAAATAATACTCTCTCTCAAAAATATCTCTCTCTCTTACCAAAATTGTCCCCCTTTTCTCTCTCCCCGCCTTTCTCTTTATATATGATATTACATAGTGGATGACAACTCATGTACAACTAATATTTCCCTTAATTTCTTTACCTTGCGACACTTCAGTCTATAAATGTTAGTCTTACTCAAGTCTTCTTGACTCTTGTGAATTCACACCTTTCTCATATTTAAGCTAATGTCATTTTGTTAAGTACTTTCTAATATTTCTTCTCGCGACGTTATTATGTTGTGTCGTTAATAATTCGCAAGTGAAGGTTGTTTGCGATATTCTGCTCCTACATCTTGCCTCTTTTTCCTTAAATATTGTTTGAAGAGCGATCTTTAAGGAAAAATCGTTGTTGTAGTAGTCTTTAATCTTTGTTGATGAAGGAACGAGCGAAAAGAATACTTGGACTTGAAAAGTACGTACTTGCCTCTATTCTTTTGCGAAGTTCCTGAGCTTTGAGAAGTAAATAAGAAGTATAATCTCTTGAAGAATGCGAAGTATAAAGTATCCTTGAAGAAGTATAAGAAGTACTTAATCCTCGAAGTATGAAGTATCCTTTGAGAAGTATAAGAAGTATCCGTCCTTGATTGCGAATAAGAAGTATTGCGAACTAATCATGAGAAATTAGAAGTATGAAGTATAAGAAGTATTAATCCTCGAAATATAAGAAGTATTTATTATTCTTTAATGAGTAGTAAATAAGCCTCTATTCATGCCTTATTACTCCATTTTTGGTGAGGATTCTTGTTGTTCATTAGTGAACATCTTCTTTGGAAATGATTCTTGCCGAGAAGATAAAGAACATAAAATGTTTTCTTGGTAATCCATAGTTGCCTCTGTTCTTTATCTATGAGGTAGAATCCTTGAGAAAATGTTGAATGAAGCGAGTTGTTTCTTCATTCTTATCTTGCCTCTGTCTCATGCTTTGCGCTCATGATAGTATAATCTCTTCAAGTTGCTTATAATTCGAGAAATAATTGGGCGAAATAATCACATTCTCGAAATTAATAGTTCTGCAAACTCAATAATTCTTGAAATAATAACTCTGCGAAGTTTGAATAATTCCCGCGAAGTTTTGTAAAATACTTGTGCGAATATAATGCTTATGTAATTATTATGTTATGAAATGTGTATGCGATGTTTATGCCATGAAATGCTTATGCGATGCTTTCATGATGCAAGTATGATGCTTGTATGATGAGAATGCTTATCTACCGCAATGTATAGCTAATGTTTGTGTTACTTATCTCATTTTGCCGCTTTAAAATTGATGTAACTTTAAATCGCCTCCATTCTTCATTTCTCGATTTCTTCTAGTATATGCATTCTTCTTTTCGTATTTATTGTTTCTCGTAAGTTCTTACTTGTGCTTCATCTTTTCTTATTCTGCACTATTAGTAACCTCGCAAATAATATGATCATAATATCAATTGTCGCGGCGTTTGCATTTTCATGCCTCGACCTCATTATCATGTATCATTTTTGTGTGGTCTTATCATTTAATCATTTTCTCAAGCTAAAGGTCTTATCATGTAATCTTTTTGCGATAAAAGAATTGTATTACCTACATCCAAATTGTTTATGTTGAATTTTGTCATTGCGACAAGATCGCGGGACGTCTTTACATTTTCATGTAATGACCCATTGATCTTGCCTTATCATTTATCTTGTGTGGTCTTATTTTGCCTTCCTAGTTAAAGGTCTTTTTTGCCACCCCCTCATTATTGCGACAATATGACAGGCCTAAATATTCTTGCGAACATAAAGCCCCATGACATTGCCGTATTTCGACGAAATCGCATGACGTATTTACACTTTCATGTAAAGACCCATTGATCTCGTCTTATCTTTGTCTTTTGTATTATTGCCTCTTCAGGATCATCGCACAAATATATGACAAGCCTAAATTTTCTTGCGAAAATAAAGCCTCATGACATTTGCGTCTTTAAGACACTTATCGGCTCCCTAATGGAGGTGCCGCCCTTATCATCTCCTGGTTGCCCCTTCAGGGGCGTACATCGGACATACAAGACTAGCTCCTCCCATCCGGTCTTAACAACAACCGATTGTTTTCGCGACCTCTTATCCATTATACCTATAGGGCTTATGGTTACGAGGCTGCACCCTAAATGGAGTTTTCTTCGGGCCGAGTGCAACATATGCCAAGACTTGCCAAGAATGGCCGAGACACTTCAAATGCCCCGAGGCACTCTTGGCTCAGCCGTGTACCTCGGCGCCTTGAGCATACACGACTCCTTGGAAGAGACCCTCGGGCGTCCAACCGAGTATAACCTTATATATATAGTTGGAAATCAAGGTATCTCTCCTGATAGGCTTTCATGGGCCCCAAATCTCCATGACTCGGGTTCCGGGAGCGGTGTAACCTTTTCACCGAGCCATGTCAAGAGATACCCCCTTATATGGCCTTTTTAGGTCTTACATTTGCCTCTTACGAAATATCATTCGCGAACTAGGGTGTACGCCATAAAGGTTCGTCCCATTCACTCATTCATTCATTTTTGTCAATTGTTAATCATTCATTTTTGATTATCTCTTCTCATTATCTTTGAGAAATTTTCGCATTTCCATTATCTCTGTAAGTAATTACTCGCATGTCTTCATTCTTTCATTCATCCTTTCATTCATTCCTTCATTTTACTCACTTCTTTCACTCATTCTTTCATTTCATCATTTCTTTCATTCATTCTCATAATATCATATCATTTGAAGCAAAGTAAATATTCAAGAGAAATTCTAATACATTATAGTCACGAAATCTTTGTAGTTATGAAATCTTTATAATTCTGCGATCGTATCGCGTTTTGTGATTCAAATCAAAAATCTTTTATTGTCTATAAAAGAAATATTCTAGAGAAATATTTAAATTGAATTTTAAGGTTTTTGTTGTAATTTTGAAATCTAGAAATCTTTGTAATTTTGAAGTCTTTATAATCCACGAAATCTTAGTAATATTTGTAATCTTGCGATTGAATCGCTTTTTGTAATCAAATCAAAAATCTTTTATTTTCTGTAGAAGTAAAATGTTCAAGGAAATTGGTACTTAGCTTTTGAGGTTTGCTGATGTTTTTGTCTCTTGCGAAGTATATGATTTGCTTGCGAAGCTAGCATCCTTGAAATATATAAACGTCGCACAAAATATAATTATCTCGCAGCAAAAAAAAGTTTGAGAAATGGGATTTGAACCCTTGACCTGCCTCTTGCATATTCTCGCACCATACCAACTGTGCTAATCCTTTCTTGCGAAATATCTCTGCGAAATATTCACCAACTCTCTTCTCTTGTTTGCGATATAATTGAAACAACGCTGCAAAATTATTCATTTTTTCGCCCTCTGGCTTTGATATGATACGTTGCCTCTTGCTTTTAGGATTGCTCGCTGGTTAAGTTGTATCTACTTCGCATAAGTGGTTGGCGAAGTAAATCTTACGGTGTATTTTGTTGTTGGTGTAAATCTCAGGAAAATATTTGTGAAGTAAATACTTGCTAAGAAAATGCTTGTGCGGAAAATGTCTGCAAAAGAAACGTTTGCGAAGAGAAATTTTCCACTTTACCCTCTGTACTTCATTCCATTCTTCGCTGGCCCATTGAGATTAAGTTTTGTTGGGTATCTCGTGAACATGCATGTGTCACTTCTCATTTCGCTATTAATTGATTGATAGTATATGTGGTCTCGTCTTTTATAACTTCCTTACCTGTCAACTTCTCTTTGTACTCTGCGAGATTCGAATATCTCATTTCTTTAAATTCGTCCTTTATAACTTCCTTGCTTCTCTTTGACCTTTGTATGTGTCATTTCTCGATTCACGCTCAGCTTCTTTGCTGTTTGCTTCCGTGATGGTATTTTCTCTAAGTTGGTTAGTGCTGACGAAGTGATGATGCTTTATTTTGTCATCTTTGCTATGTGATTTAAGGGAAGTGTAATGATGAGAAATTATCAAAAGTTATGCGAGATAAGCTTCTTTACTTTATTTTGCTACATTCTTTATTATTTATCTTTGTTTTACTTGCTGCGAATGTCTTCAAAAGTTTCTCGCTGCTACCTATGCTCATATTCTCTTCGCAGTTTATGGGGCCACTTTGATGAGTAATCACACGAACTGAATTTTTCCTACTAACTTTCTCACCGAACATTATTCATTTCTTCCTTCATTATTAACAAATCAACTATTGCTCATGAAATTGCATCTAATATTTCCCATCTATCATTGGCGAGATTGGAATTTCTTTCTATCTTCGTTGCCAAATTCTTTCTTCTTACATTCGCAAACTTATTATTTTATGAAACTCCATGTACTCCCTTGTGCCGTTCGCAAATCAGTTCGTGTATCTCGTTGGATTAACGAAGACATCTCGATACTAAACTTTCCCCTTCTTGCTATTGTATTTCTCTTATTGTTTCGTGAATCATTTTATTACTTCGCGAGATCTTGTTTCTTTAAAGGTTAACTTCTCTCCATACATAAATCACTTAAAGGTTATTAGCTTCGCTGGAATATTGTAGATGCTGTTTCACTGCCGGTTTGTCATCTTCTTATCCCTTCTGTTGCTTCCCAGATAGTAATTGTTTAACATCCTTGCGAATTGGACTACTCATCTTTACTTGCGAAGTGGACTTCTCATCATCAGTAAGCCTTGTTAAACGAATCCTTGCTTCACTGATTTTGAATGAGTGGGTATTAAAATATTCTTTATCCTTATCGTGCCTGTCTTCTTCGCAAAATGTTAGCCAGATAAAATGTGTTGGGTCAGATCTAAATATTTTCTTCTTTTCATGCACAGTTGATGAAGTAAGCTATTTTTTTTTTTTTTTTTTTTTTTGAACTTTTCTTAACCTCTTTCTCTTCTACTCTTTATTTCTCTCTGTTATTCTCTTCTTTTCTTCGCAAATCTCCAGTAGTTATTCTCTTGGCGTGACTATTATCTTTGCATGGGATATTTCTCTTTACGAAAAATCACACATTAACATCTCACATTTTTTCTCATGAAAATATAGATTTTTCTTAAGTAGTCGTGAGTTGCTCTATTTTGCAAGTTGCTTTATTTCATTCTTCATTGGATGTATCAAGTGACTTTAATGATTCCCCGTGAATAATTGTTTCCTGCGAAAATATCACACATTTGGTAGGAATTCTAAGATTTGATGAATGTTTTCTTCTTATTAGCTTAGGATTCACGTTCCCCACTTATCTTCTCTCTTCGTCTTTCCTTAATTTCTTTCAACAATTTGCCTTCTTCTCGTGACCATGAAAATTTTCCACGAAACTCTAGTTTTCTTCCACAAATTGATGTTTACTCCTGAAAGTGTGATTTCTTCCATGGAATTTCCATTTTTGAACCTAAACTTTATAGATCTAAATAAAAAGTATGAACAGTAACTAATTTTCATGGAAATTTCTTGATCCAACAAGTTACAGGAAGGACAAAATCCATTACTCTGTCCCTGTTTCTAGCGCCAAATGCAGTTGCAGGAAATCCCAGAACACACCCCTCATCATATCTTGATAATAATTTCTAGATCTAAACTTATTTGATATGAAAATAAAGATAAAAATCCTAAAATTATAAATGGAAACACAAGAATTTACGTGGTTCGATCAATTTGATCTACATCACATAGGGTTTTTCACTATGATTATTTAAATTACATAAGTATTACATTGGGACTCCATTAATGAGTATTTGGAGCTCTAAGTCTAGTTTTAGGGGAAGAAGATGATAAAGAAAAATAATAATCTCTCTCTAAAAGTATCTCTCTCAAAAATATCTCTCTCTCTCTTACCAAAATTGTCCCCCCCCCCCTTTTCTCTCTCCTGCCTTTCTCTTTATATAGGATATTACATAGTGGATGACAGCTCATGTACAACTAATATTTCCCTTAATTTCGGATTTATCTTGCGGCACTTCGCAGGTCTACAAATGTTAGTCTTCGCAAGTCTTCTTGACTCTTCGCGGAATCGTCACACCTTTCTCATATTTAAGCTAATGTCATTTGTTGCGTCGTTTCTAATATTTCTTCTGCGACATTATTATGTTGTGTCGTTAATAATTCGCAAGTGAAGGTTGCTGCGATATTCTGCTCCTACAAAATGATAAGGCAAGATCAATGGGTTTTTGCATGAAAGTGTAAAGACGTCCTACGATTTTGTCGCAATGACAAGAGGTGGCGCAATAAGACCTTTAACTAGGAAGGCAAAATAAGACCACACAAAAAAAAAAAATGATGAGATCTTAAAAACAACCAAGAAACATTCTCTCGCGAGAATTCAAGCAGCCATGATTGCGGGGATCGAGGCATGTTATCATCTAAAGGTTATTTGCTTAATCTTTCATTTGAAAACAAATAACAGAGGCAAGTATGGGAATGAATAGATTGAGAATATGTTATTTATTTTCATATGATAGATTTACGCACTCACAATATATTGATTAACTATATTACAAAAAAGAAATGCTTTTTTAACATGTGCAGAAAGGGACAACAAAAGTAGAATTTGTATTTGAGATCCAAAAAACTTACAATAAGAGATTATAAAAATGGAAGATTAAAAGGATAAATGTACAGATGTTACAAAAAGAGAAAGAAGAAAATGGAGCTATTTCTTGTATGATTCTTCTTCTTCATCAGATCCTTCTACTTCATTATCTTCATCGTGATTCCTCTTAGCTAGCATCGCTATCGGAGATATCCAAAGAAGGCATGTTCTCAGGAACTTCGTCAAGAAGACAAGGGTATGAAGAATGAGGGATACTGTTGTCATCGCAGACTGTCTTAATAGTTTCATTGCGAAAGAGAACAACATCATTTTTGAAGTTTGCCACAGTAATTTGTAGTTGCTTCTTCAACTTGGAATACTTGTCATTGCAAAGAGAAAAGTCCTTTGCAAGTTGTTCTTTTTCGGATTCAAGTTCTTCAATTCTTTTCTGAAATCTCTTCTCAGCCTCTGCGAATGTAGAGTAATGAATCAGCAACTTGATGACAGCTTCATATATAATAAACAATTAAGTAAAGAAGAATAATCAACAACCTTCTCTATCAGAAATCATATCCCTAATCAAGGCTCTGTGCTCAACTTGAAGGCTAACATTAACACCTAAATTATTTCTGGCGTCATCTAGAATTTTCGTAGCCCAAGCGAACTCATTGTCACTGTTTATGAGAAGAAGGGAACGAGTTGATTCTCTCTTTAAGCTAAGAATAGTATTTTTGTCGAATGGATTCATCCCGCTCAACTTGAACTTCAAGAAGAGTTTTTTGAAATTTTGCTAATGCTTGGGCACCTTGGTTAGCAATGCGATCTTTGTCATCTATAAGATCACTAACCTTCTACCTTAAAATACTAATTTTCTCTTGGGAACTAAGGTGTAGGTGTTTAAGTTGGTTGGCTAAACTTAAACTAGATCTATGATCAGCTTCTAAGAGACGAAATTTGGATTGAAGTTCATTTAGAGAAAGATGTTTGATTCTGTCATTTGAAAATCTATTTAAAGAATCATTGAGATGGGCAAGAAGAGCATCGTTATCCATAGACTCAAGAAATGTGTGAAGAAGAATGGCTTCATCAGAAAGGTTATAAACATCTCGAAAATGATTAGTCGAGATAAAGAAAATAAATGACGAATAAAAGCAAGAAAAAGAGAAGAATTTTATACCATAAAGTTGTTGATTAGCATTTTGAAGGCTAGATATCTTGTCCTTATGAGAAGAAGACTCAACTTCCAATTGTTTGGTCTTTTCACGAAGAGTAGCAGTTTCATTTTCAAATTCTTTATCTCTCTTGCGAAGAGAAACAGCTTCAGCTTCCAATTATTCATTCTTCATTCCTCGTCTTAAGTTGAAAGTTTTTCTTCTCGAGACTGTTGCGCCTTTTCTCGAGATCCGAGGCAACAACAAAGGAAGCTCTCCCGGACTATAAAGGAAAATAAAGAAATCGTCAAGACAAGGTTTATAATTGAAATCATGCGAAATAAGGAAATCTAGACATACAAAGCACTAAGTGCGTTAGGAAACGGGGAGTTACTTGCTCCGGGAAACTCCACGAAAAGAATCATCATCCTCTAGTAAGGGAGCATCGCAGATATTTGCGAGCTTCGCATGTGGCAGAAAAATGATCATCTCCAATTCCTTGCATAGAATCTGTAGGAGCAGAATATCGCACAAGGATATACTTGCGAAGTCCTCGCCGATGACACTTTACAAGTGTCGCAGACTGATGACGCAATAGATGGTGGTGATAGAAACATGAAGAAAGCGCGAAGATTTTGCGAAAATTAGAGTGTCTGCGAGACTTAACATTTATACTCTGCGAGATGTCGCAAGGTAAATCCGAAATTAAAGGAAATATTAGTTGTACATGAGCCGTCATCCACTAGGTAATATCCTATATAAAGGGAGAGACATTTTTAAGAGGGGAGATATTATTTTAGGAGAGAGGAAAATTATTTTAGGGAGAGATATTATTTTTCTTTATCATCTTCTTCCCCAATTAATTAGATCTAGAGCTCTAGAAAATATCCATTAATGGAGATTTCAATGTAATATTAATGTAATCTCAACAATCATAGTGAAGAATCGTGGATGTAGATCACATTGATCGAACCACGTAAAATCTTATGTGTCTATTTAAATTTCTAGCACTTATATTTTGAGATTTAGGTGATTAATAAGTTTAGATCTAGAAATTATTATCAAGATATAGTGAGGGGTGTAGTGTGGGAAATCCTGCAACTACATATGCGCTAGAAACAGGGACTTCTACTTGATGGTTTCAAAAAATTTCAGAGAATTTGAATACACAAATTGCTGGATCTAGGAATTTTAAGGGAAGAAATGAAAGTTACAGAAGTTTTTTCACATCTGCAAGCAACAAACGCACCTTAGCAGATCGGGAACAGAAATGGAGATATTGAAGAATAGAAGCAAAGAGGGAGAAATCGCAAATCCACATAAAGCTACGCCAAAAATTCATCGAAAAGGACTAATTTCTTCTTATCCTTCTCATTTTTTGATTCATTTTTCAAAACAGATTTTTTGATTTATTTAAACCAATACTAACCAATTCTAGTCCAACATAAAACGTGAACTTCTTTCCAAACTAAAATGGATTTTGTTTACAGTTTTACAACGATCGAATCTAGCTTTAAACTTAATTAATCAACTTGGAAAATGCTGAGTGATAAAATTTCAGTTTGATTTGGGAATATAGATGATCTAGCTTATCTTCCTGTTATTAAAATTTCATAGCTTTGAAGAGAGCCATCAAACGAGGAATTCATCGTCAATTGATTCTCGGCAAAACGAGGAGTTCCTGTTGTTAAAGGATAGTGTTCCCAGCAACAAAGAGAGGATAGTAAATCAGCCAATGGAGATTGCTTACAAATCGATCATGAATAATAAAACCTTAATAAGTTAAGGACGTCGCGAGGTGGGAAGAATATCACGCGAAGGAATCAACAAAGGAAGGGAGCAATACGTGATAAAAACACATAGAGAATGATGACACACTTTCGTTACCAAAGGCCCTTTGAGAGATTAAACTGGAAAAATAGTGGCGAAGAAGAACTTAAAGTGAAGCCACACGGTTATGTCGAGTATATCTTGCATCAATAGGCGACTTGAGCCCACAACCGTACAAGAAAGCAAATAAGGTTATGAGCCATCAACAAGGGAGATTATTGCGAAGAGCTCGCTATTAATTCAAAGAAACCACAAATAAAGTCACAAATATTGGCGAAGGTGCGTTACGAGGAGATACGAAATGTCCACGGTTAGGTAAGTATAAAAAAGGGTTGTCCAGTTCAAAGAGCGCGAGCAACGACGCCAACAGGAGTATTTGAATCTCAAGTTTCAATAACTGCGAGCAAACACGTCATCGCAAAGAAAGAAAGATCATTAGAGTGGTATCGTGAAGCACTATTAAAGATGAGTACCTTCAACAAATAGCGAGAGATGAAGAAGATGCGGCATAATGAGTAAGAGAAGAGCACTTACAATTACCGTAGCAGAGCAAAACCATCATAAGGGTTCAATGAAGAACATCAAGAGAAAAAGAACAAGGAGCGAAGATATTATAAGGACAAGAAAAAAGCAGTTGCGAGGATGAGAACATAGCAAAGAAGAGGAAATGCAAAAAAAAAAAAAAAAAAAAAAAAATCATCTCAATTAACAGAGACAGGGAAAGAGCAGCAAGAAGGATTATCTATAAACCCATTGAGAGATAACAGATGAGGAAAAGGAAGATTCCAGCGAAGTTCAATCGTGAAAGAAGGACATAGTGAAGAGACGTTCGCTGGGAGAACAACAAAGGAATATAGAACCTTCGAGGAGCAAAGGAATGGATTAGAAAGAGACCAGCGAGGAAACAGTGAAGATAATGAAACCATCTTTGAGACGAACAAGGCTGCCAAAGAAGCTGAAAGTAATCCGTCGGGAAGACTACTCAGCTGAAGATTATGTAGCAAGTCAAACCATGAAGATTTCATCTCAACATGCAAGTTGTAGCAGACTGGGGATAGCAGCAAGTATCTACTCGATACTTAATTCCCATAACTCATCATCATCAACTCTCTTCTTTATCTCGTAAAGTAAAGCAACACAGAACACAGCGAAGAGATTCTATAAATATGGCAGCGATATGAGCCGAGTTCATGAAAGAGCCATGTTCATAACAAACAAAGAAGAAGCAGCAATAGTTAAACTTTGTCACCAACTTCAGAGAAGCAAACGAAGAAACCGCGAACAACACAATCAAAAAGGGAATGAATAAAATACCTCCTGAAATTATCTTAAGTTTTCTAGACCATTGACTGACTTAACTGATTGCTTGCAGCGAAGAACTCGCAATCATCCATACCAGACAATGGAAATGCGCGGAGATACATTTACGGGAAATATATGGCAGCAAACTTCAACTAAACTCCGAGAATCCACTTTATGATCATCCCAAACGAGGCTCTCGCAGAGTGACATGGTACCATGGAAGGAGTTACCAAAAGAAGTACAGCTGAGGCATCAATGAAAGGGACTAAGACAGAGCAACATAAGTTCAAAATAGAAGAAGAAGAAGTTAAGCCAACTTGCGAAGAAGCTTTGCGAATTTTAATGAAAGGAGTTATCACGTGAAGGCAAACTTCCAGTCGTAAATCACAAAGGACGATAAAGAAGTAACAACAGCTATGAAGCTTACCAAATTAACACAAACAAAGGATAGCACAAATGGTTCAGGGTGTAGCCAATGCGCTTGAAAACGCAAGATCGAATCCCACCAAGATTAATTTTTCGCAAATTTTTGAAATCCTAGAGGCGAAGAAATGGAATAGAGTCACAGCACTATGAATCTCTTTCGCACACAACGAGTGGCACAGATGGTTAGAGAAGGGGCATGCAAATTAGAGGTCGCGAGTTCGAGTTTTCCCTTTCGCAAAGAATTTTTTGTTTTGCAGATGTTTACTTCGCAAACATTTGCTGCATGAACATACACTTCGCAAATGATTACTTCAAATAAGTTTTCTTCACGAGAAGTCATCTTCGCAAGGACTTTGCCTATTTCGCAAAGAAGAAAGTTGATGACTATCTCGCAAATTAATTTCGCAAGAGAGGGTTAAAACAGTTGGTATGGTGCGAGAATATGCAAGAGGCAGATCAAGGGTTCAAATTTCATTTCTCACACTTCTTTTTGCTGCGAGATAACTATATTTTGTGCGACGTTTATACATTTCAAGGATGCTAGCTTCGCAAGCAAATCATATACTTCGCAAGAGACAACAACAACAACAAACCACAAAAGCTAAGTACCACTTTCTTTGAACATTTTACTTCTAGAGAAAATAAAAGATTTTTGATTTGATAAAAAAAAAAAAAAAAAAAAAAAAATTACAAAGATTTCAAGATCTCAAAGATTTCAAAGATTTCAAAATTATTAAGAATTACAAAGATTTCTAAATTACAAAGATCTTAAAGATTTCAAAGATTCGAGAAAAATTTGTGATTAATTTATATATTTCTCTTGAATATTTACTTTACTTCAAATGATATGATATTGTGAGAATGAATGATTGAATGAATTGACAAAAATGAATGAGTGAGTGAATGGGACGAACCTTTATGGCGTACACCCTAGTTCGCGAATGATATTTCGTAAGAGGCAAATGTAAGACCTAAAGTGCGTCATATAAGGGGTATCTCTTAACCTGGCTCGGGGAAAAGGTTACACCGCTCCTGGAACTGAGTCATGGAGATTGGGGATAATAACATCCATCCGGGAGAGATACTTTAGATTTCCAACTATATATAAGGTTATACCCCACAGTTGGGCCTTGAGGGTCTCTTCCAAGGAGTCGGCGGCGTATGACCAAGGCGCCGAGGTACACGGTTGAGTCAAGAGTGCGGGGAGCATGGAACTTCCTTACCAATCTTGACAAGTCTTGGCACATGCTTTTCGGCCCGAAGAAAACTCCACTTAGGGTGCGATCTCGTAACCATAAGCCCTATAGGTATAAGGGATAAGAGGCTGCGAAACAACTTCTTTATTAAGACCCGGATGGGAGGAGCTAGTCTTGTATGGCCGATGTACGCCTCCTTGAAGGGGCAACCGGGGGAGATGATAAGGGCGACACCCTCCATTAGGGAGAGTGTCAAAACAGACGCAAATGTCATGAGGCTCTATTTTCGCAAGAAAATTTAGGCTTGTCATATTTGTGCGACGATCCCAAGAGGCAATAATACTAACGCGAGGTAAGACGAGATCAATGGGTCTTTAAATGCAAGTGTAAGGACGTCCTGCGATTTTGTCGCAAGACGGCAATATCATGGGACTTCAAATTCGCGAGAATTTCTAGACCCGTCATATTATCGCAAGAAAAACATCCTGCAGAGGCAAAATACTAAAGAAATGATAAGACAAGATCAATGGGTCTTTACATGAAAGTGTAACGACGTCCTGCAATTTTGTCGCAAGGCGAAATGTCATGGGGCTTTATGTTCATGAGAATATTTAGGCTGTCATATTGTCGCAATAATGAGGGTGGCATAATAAGACCTTTAACTAGGAAGGCGAAATAAGACCACACGAAAAATTGATAAGGCAAGACCAATGGGTCATTACATGAAAATGTAAAGATGTCCTGCGATCTTGTCGCAATGATGGAACTTCAACATAAGCATTTTGAATGTAGGTAACGAGATCTTTCATTGCAAAAAAGATTACATGATAAGATTGCGAGCTTGATAAAATGATTAAATGATAAACTTGCGAACACGTATATAATAATGAGACTGAGGCAATGCAAATGCCATGTACTTGATATTATGATCATATTATTATGCGATACTAATATTGCAGGAATAAGAAAAATGAAGCACAAGCAAAAGAACTCGCGAGGAACAACAAATACGCAAAGAGGAATGCATATACTAGAGACAAAATCAGAGAAATAAAGAATGAAAGCGATTTAAAGCTACATCAATTTTAGAGCGGCAAAATGAGCTAAGTAACACAAACATTAGCTATCCATTGCAGTAGAGAGGCATTCTCATCATACAAGCATTATACTCGCATCATGAAAGCATTGCATAAGCATTTCATGGCATAAACATCGCATACACATTTCATAACGTAATCATTACATAAGCATTATATTTGCACAAGTATTTTACAAAATTCGCAGAGTTATTCAGAGTTTTGCGAATTATTAATTTGCAGAATGTGATTATTTTGCCAAATTATTTTTCACAATTATGAAAACTTGAAGAGATTATACTATCGCATGAGAACAAAGCATGAGACAGAGGCAAGATAAGAATGAAGAAATAACTCGCTCATTCAACACTTTTTCAATGATTATACCCTCATAGATAAAGAACAGAGGCAACTATGGATAACCAAGAAAACATTTTATGTTCTTTATCTTCTCGGCAAGAATCACTTCCAAAGAAGATATTCACCAATGAACAACAAGAATCCTCACCAAAAATGGAATAATAACTTCGCATGAACAGAGGCAATACTTCTTATACTTCAAGGATTAATACTTCTTATTCACTTCGCAAAGTTTCGGAACTTCGCAAAAGAATAGAGCATAGCATGAGGTAAAGAACATGGAGCGAGAGTTTCGCATGATGGATTCGCAATACTTCTTATATTTAGAGGATTAAGTACTTCTTATACTACTCAAAAGGATACTTCATACTTCATATACTTCGGGATGGTATTTCTTATTCACTTCGCAAAGCTTCGGAACTTCGCAAAAGAATAGAGGCAAGTACGTACTTTTCAAGTCCAGTATTCTTTCGCTAGTTCCTTCATCAATAAAGATCAAGGACTACTACAACAACAGATTTTTTCTTAAAAATCGCTCTTCAAGCAATATTCAAGAAAAAAGAGGCAAGATGTAGGAGCAGAATATCGCAGCAAGGATATACTTGCGAAGTCCTCGCCGATGACACTTTACAAGTGTCGCAGACTGATGACGCAATAGATGGTGGTGATAGAAACATGAAGAAAGCGCGAAGATCTTGCGAAAATTAGAGTGTCTGCGAGACTTAACATTTATACTCCTGCGAGATGTCGCAAGGTAAATCTGAAATTAAGGGAAATATTAGTTGTACATGAGCTGTCATCCACTAGGTAATATCCTATATAAAGGGGAGAGACATTTTTTAAGAGGGAGATATTATTTTAGGAGAGAGGAAAATTATTTTAGGGAGAGATATTATTTTTCTTTATCATCTTCTTCCCCAATTAATTAGATCTAGAGCTCTAGAAAATATCCATTAATGGAGATTTCCAATGTAATATTAATGTAATCTCAACAATCATAGTGAAGAATCGTGGATGTAGATCACATTGATCGAACCACGTAAAAAATCTTATGTGTCTATTTAAATTTCTAGCACTTATATTTTGAGATTTAGGTGATTAATAAGTTTAGATCTAGAAATTATTATCAAGATATAGTGAGGGGTGTAGTGTGGGAAATCCTGCAACTACAGAATCAGAGAAAACACTGGATAGTTGCGCCATAGCAGATTCAACTGGATGATTCTCCTTCGCAAGAGAGGTATCAACATCATCATTATCTTCATCAGAGCTCTCACTGGATTGAGGACTGGAGCGAGAAGAAGAATGGAGCTTCCATTTTTTAGAAGGTGGAGCAGCAGATTTCTTCTTGCGAAAAGGAATTTTACTCTTGCCTTTAGCTTTCTCAGCTTCAGAAATATCCTCTTCTTCAACAACTTCAACGCCCACCTTCGCACATGAATGAAGATAAGAACAGAGGCAACACTATTGTTAAAAATAAAGAAGAAAAGTATTTCTTACTTCATCCGTGATCGACTGGAGAATTGCCAGAGTACTTGCCTTAGGATTTCTCTCATAACTTTTTCTCAATTTAACAATCTGAAAATTTCGCAAGATTAGTAGATGTAAAAAAGAAGTAATAATTACAAACCGAGCGAAATTCGGAAGCACACCTCTTTAGCTTTCTCGGGCTAGTTAAATACCCAGGTTGATAGTTGGCGAGGTTCGCGAGGAGTACATTCGAACACCGAAATATAAGGTCCATTCAAGAATAGCGAAAGACACACCATTTTTCGTCTTTAGAATGGCGAGGAACATTGTTCTTGCCCGGAATTCCAATCGATATCTGCATAAGTACTTTGTCGTTGATATTTTCTCTTCTTTTCAAACGTGCACCCCAAATGAGTTCTATCGTTCTTCATGTTTATTACTTCATAATTCTCAAAAGAAACTCTCTCTTGAATATTTCTCAGGGAATATCTCTAAATCTACAAATTTAGGATCTCGACAGACTGCATTAGAATAGAGACCCCTTACCGCGCTTTTACGGTTGGCGAACTCAAGCATTAGCGGATACAATCTCCACTTAATTGGTAAACGGCTATGAGAATTTTTCATGAGCAAGAATTTCATAAAACAAAGGAAGTTCAGGGGTTGTAGAGAGGAATGGGAAGGCGCGAGAATTTGACCTAGCGAGATTATGATCTTTTGATTATCACAACAGTGATCAGTAAATAATTTGGCGGGGAGAATAGATGAAGATTCTTGATGGGGAATAGTGGATAATGTGAAACCTTTCTCTTGTAAATCCTTTTGAGCCTCTCCCAAGCGAACTTCATATCTACGACTAGGTGGAGCCATTTTCAGAGTATGGGAATGATTAAGGAGTTGAAGATCAAAGGAAAAAGAAAATTCTGATGCTTGAAGCGAAAGTTACGGAGGAGAATTGAAGAATAATTGCGAGAGAAAGTAAAAAAGAAGAAGAGAGGATGAGAAAACTATATATGAGAAGAATTCTACAAAGAAGATAAACGCATTTAATGCGAGAAGAGACGTGAATGGTTGAGAAGTAACGGTTGAAAGGGACGTGTCAAAAAATGGGTGGAAGAAGAGAGACACGTATTATAGATTTTGTGTAAAAGTATGAAGTCAAATCGCCAAAACAGATAAGGATGAACGGTTGCGGCAGTTTGAAAATAATAATTCTCCTGACATTCTCTCCTTCGAAGAGAAAGACATGAGAAGAGGCAAGATGTAGGATCAGAATATCGCAACACCAATACCTCTGCGAAATCCATAAACGTTACATAGCGAAGGCGTCGCGGAGTAAAATAAGTGGCGCGATGGATGACGCACCGGAACACGAGAAAGGTGTGAAGACTTAGCAAGAACTAGGAGTGTCGCGAGATTATGCATTTGTACACTTGCGACACTTCAGAAGTCATTCCCGAAAATAAAGGACGACTTATTTTGTCATCCATTATGTAAACACCCTATATAAAGAGCCAGAATGAGGCCTATTGAAGGAGATCTTTTTTTGAGTGTTGAGCAAGTTATTAAGAGAGAGAAAGTTTATAGAGATAGTATTTTTCTAGCTCTTTTCCATTTTATCTTGTAAATATTCAAGAAATTAATCAACAAAAATTATAATTGTTCATCTCCAATGGATTGATTGTGTGGATTCTTGTGAGGGGTGTAGTGTAGGATTTCCTGCAACTACAATATAGTCGGGGAAAACATTGTTACATCCTGAATACGTTATTGCTCTATACTAGCAAGCAAGCTGTTTAGGAGCCGTCTAATCTTTCGATTCTATATAGAAGTAATTCTTGAAATTGCTGTATTCATGAGATATCACGTTGCCTTAGTTTGAGAGACTACATATCTATATATACTATGAAGAGATATTCTCGGTGAGAGATTCTCATAGCATGATCTTTCATGCTTTCGATAAGAGAAATGAGCCTCGATATTCATCTGATTGCTGGATCAGGAATACATATAATTATGGGTTTACGATTTTATCCTTTGTCGAAAATCCACCATCTACATTAAGTCCCCTGCTTAGTGAGGAAATCCTTTGTAGTTGCAGGATTTCCCACACTACACCCCTCACTATATCTTGATAATAATTTCTAGATCTAAACTTATTAATCACCTAAATCTCAAAATATAAGTGCTAGAAATTTAAATAGACACAAGGATTTTTACATGGTTCGATCAATATGATCTACATCCATGGTTCTTCACTATGATTTTTGAGGTTACATAAGAATTACATTTACAATCTCCATTAATGGATTATTTTGTAGAGCTCTAGATCTAATTATTTGGGGAAGAAGATGATAAAGAAAATAAATCTTTCTCTAAAAATCTTTCTCTCCTAAAATTATCTCTCCCCCTACTAAAAGTATCCTCTCTTTCTCTCTCCTGCTCTCCTCTTTATATAGTGTTTACATAGTGGATGACGGCTCATGTACAACTAATATTTCCTTAATTTCGGATTTACCTTGCGACATCCTGCAAGAGTATAAATGTTAAGTCTCATGGAACACTCTAACTCTATGCAAGATCCTCGCACTTTCTTAATGTTTACGTTATCTTCATTTGTTATGTCATTTAAAATCACTGCGTGACAGCGTTGTTAATGAAGATTCACGCAAGTGTGTTGTTGTTGCGATATTTGGATCCTACATCTTGCCTCTTTTTCTTGAATATTGCTTGAAGAGCGATCTCTAAGAAAAATCTGTTGTTGTAGTATCTTTGATATTTATTCTTTTGAAGGAACGAGGCGAAAGAATAATTTGGACTTGAAAAAGTACGTGCCTCTATTCTTTTGCGAAGTTCGAAGCTTTGCGAAAATAAATAAGAAATACCATCGAAGAATATGAAGTATGAAGTATCCTTGAAGAAGTATAAGAAGTGCTTAATCCTCTAAATATAAGAAATATTACGAATCCATTATGCGAAACTCTGCGCTCCATGTTCTTTGCCTCATGCTATGCTCTATTCTTTCGCGAAGTTCAAAACTTTGCAAAGTGGATAAGAAGTATTAATCCTTGAAGTATAAGAAGTATTGCCTCTGTTCATGCGAAGTTATTATTCCATTTTTTTCGAGGATTCTTGTTGTTCATTGGTGAATATCTTCTTTGGAGCGTGATTCTTGCCGAGAAGATAAAGAACATAAAATGTTTTCTTGGTTATCCATAGTTGCCTCTGTTCTTTATCTATGAGGGTATAATCATTGAAAAAATGTTGAATGAGCGAGTTATTTCTTCATTCTCATCTTGCCTCTGTCTCATGCTTTGTTCTCATGCGATAGTATAATCTCTTCAAGTTGCTTATAATTGTGAAAAATAATTTGGCAAAATAACCACATTCTTGAAATTCTGAGTAACTCTGCGAATTTTGTAAAATACTTGTGCAAATATAATGCTTATGTAATGATTACGTTATGAAATGTGTATGCGATGTTTATGCCATGAAATGCTTATGCAATGCTTTCATGATGCGAGTATAATGCTTGTATGATGAGAATGTATCTACCGCAATGGATAGCTAATGTTTGTGTTACTTAGCTCATTTTGCCGCTCTAAAATTGATGTAGCTTTAAATCGCTTTCATTCTTCATTTCTCGATTTTGTCTCTAGTATATGCATTCCTCTTTGCGTATTTGTTGTTCCTCGCGAATTCTTTTGCTTGTGCTTCATTTTTCTTATTCACCTTTGTTAGTATCGCATAATAATATGATCATAATATCAAGTACGTGGCATTTGCATTGCCTCGGTCTCATTATTATATACGTGTTCGCAAGTTTATCATTTAATCATTTTATCAAGCTCTTAAGCTTATCATGTAATCTTTTTGCAATGAAAGATCTCTCATTACCTACATTCAAAATGCTTATGTTGAAGTCTGTCATTGCGACAAGATCGCGGGACGTCTTTACATTTTCATGTAATGACCCATTGGTCTTGCCTTATCAATTTTCTCGTGTGGTCTTCTTTACTTCCTGGTTAAAGGTCTTATTATGCCACCCCTCATTATTGCGACAATATGACAGGCCTAAATATTCTCGCGAACATAAAGCCCCCATGACATTGCCGTCTTGCGACAAAATCGCGGGCGTCGTTACACTTTCATGTAAGAAGACCCATTGATCTTGTCTTATCATTTCTTTAGTATTTTTGCCTCTGCGAGGATGTTTTCTTGCGACAATATGACGGGTCTAGAAATTCTCGCGAATTTGAAGTCCCGTGATATTCTTGCGTTTTGCGACGAAATCGCGGGACGTCCTTACACTTGCATGTAAAGACCCATTGATCTCGTCTTACCCTCGCGTTAGTATTATTGCCTCTTTCTCAGGATCATCGCACAAATATGACAAGCCTAAATTTTCTTGCGAAAATAGAGCCTCATGACATTTGCGTCTGTTTGACACTCTC
>JAJJWW010006268.1:0-149798 GCA_023531295.1 Papaver armeniacum | reverse complement strand
CAACTCGAGAAACAAGAAAAAAAGCGAAGGGAACAAGCGATGATGGATAAGATTGGGGGCGATGCATAAAGAGATGCGAGGATTAAAGCAGAGGAATCGACTCTCGGAAGTTAAGACAGAGGCAGAACGAATGCCATTCACAAAAGAGCTGATGCAAACACCGTTTCCCCCGAGGTGCTCAATGCTACCGTTTACTTCCATCTTTGATGGCACAACAAATCACTAGCATAAAACAAAGTTTTTTCTGAACTCAAAATTTATAATGGTTCTTACCATTTGAACATTTGTTTCGCCTATTCTCTTGGATCATTATCTTCAATGACCAGAATACATATGAGGTCACTTTTTGCTAATTGCATGAAACGACATGACCCATTGAAAATCACGATTTCTGAGATCACTAGTTTGTTCACAGAAGATATAATGAAAGTTAGTCCACGAGCAGATTGGTGGTTGTTTAGCTCCACCAAGTGAACAAAATACAAAATTATTCTCATACATTAATCCATCTTCCTTTATGGTGCACTTGGGACCGTAAACTCTCGCTTAAGATGATGATCTACACATTTTCAGAAATTTAATGAAACTGCTGAACTCCTTTAAGTTTTGAAGTATAAAAAGTTTGTTTGCGTATAGGTGTAAAGAAGATCTAAGGTGAAATGAGAATGAAAATACGTGCACATAAGAGATTCAATAATAGTCGTTTGACAATTTACCCGTTGAACCACGATGGACCGCCTCACGCTTGAGAATTGCGGCTCATGAACAATACCATGACCACTCGGGATAACTTCTATCGCGAGACAATAGGTATGTTGGGCGTTAGGTAAGTCTTGTGGAGAAAAAAAAATAGGATAAAAATGAAAAAAATAGGATAAAAAGCAGAACATTGGAAGGTATTTAGTTTGGGACGAGGAAAGGATCCTCGCCCTTCCTATTTTCCCTCCCTTCCCAAGAGTCCCTGACCTACGTGGCATCATTGTATAACTCACTACTTTCCTTCTCCATTAGAGCATCTCCAATGAGAGGATGTGATGTTCCTCTTTTCACGGATTAAGCTACTTTTTTCCAAAAACCATCTCCAACTAGAACTTAACAGAGGATGTGAAGCTTACATGGCGCTCGGTTGGTAATACATCCTCTAGCCCATCCTCTTGTTTTAGAGGATCTGTTAAAGGATTTAGACAATCAAATTCCCTAGTATTTAGCAAAAATAAAACTCCCGGCGTATCAACACATGACAACTGTAAAATTACTTCTTCACAATTGTAGACGGTTGGAGATGATAATCTTGAACTTCCTAAAACCAAGGAAAGTTTTAATGAAAAAAAGCAAACCGCAACGAATTTGAAGCTAATATTTTGGGGATATGTTCCTCTTACCAAGTTCTACATGCCTACCAAAAATGAGCACATTCTCAAATATAAAACCTCACACCGCCAGCCTTAATTTCGACCACCGTGAACTGCTAATTTTCAACGACTCATTTTCAAAGTAGTAGATGGTGGTGTTATATGTCTCTAATACACTCACTTTTTGTAGGTATGTAGAATTTGGTAAGAGGAACATATCCCCAAAATATCGACTAAGTCCGTTGCGATTTGATTTTTATTCGCAAAAATAATGCCCAACGTGTGAGATAGTGTCATGATAAAAGTGTGAGGGGATCCTTCCTCTTTTACCCATCCGAATACGAAGGAAACGGATGTCCCGTTGGAGATGCTCTTAGACTCCGCCTTATAAACCTTGTCGTGATAATCGATAAACTCCAATTCTGTCAATATCCGGTGGACTTCTTACCATTCTGAGTTCCCTATGATAAGTACGGTTTCACATAAGAACCCTTCCCTTTCACTACGAAACAAAAACCACCGATACCAAAATACCCAAATCAAATTTCCTCTTTTATCTACTGAAAATTCCTGCTCCCACGGAGATTAAAGCCTTGGGAAATCTACACTTCTCAAACCACTCCACCACTGAAACAGATTCCTGTCCAGCCTAACCAGCTGACATTCCCATTCGTCCTCCAGTCGGGGGCACATCGGAATTTGGTGGATCCGTCCAAGCTCAGATTCTTAAACTTGGGTTTGCATTTTTCAGGGTTTCTTTGGCTCCTATGGATGCGAAACTCTGGTTTCTAACTAGTGCTTTGCATGTGTTTGATGAAACTCCTGAAAGAAACAAACTTTCCAGTATGCGTTTTTGGAATGGTTTGATTAATAGGTGTTGTAGAGATGGTAATTTAAATAAGGCAAGTGAGATCTTTGAGGTAATGTCTATGAGGAATTCTAACTCTTGGAGCAGTTTAATGAATGGGTATTTGAGAATAGGAGAGAAAGAGAAGGCGAGATTGGTTTTGGGAATGTCACAGAGGAATGTGGGTTCTTTGACAACTATGGTTAATGGAATATCACAGAATGGTGACCATCAGCGATCTACGGATATGTTTTTTAGAATATTGGATGCTGGTTCAAATACTGATGACCCAGTTAACGTTTCTGCTCTATCGGCTTATGCGAGGATAGGTGCATTAGAAACTAGATTTTGGAACCATGATTATGCTAATCACAATAGGTTTAAAGTGAGCAGACAAATAGGGGCAGAGTTGGTTGATATGTACGCTAGATGTGCGGAAATGTACTGTGCTGATAATAGGAGTGAGTTACAAGGAATAGCAGGTCAATCTGGTTGGGCAGCTCATGGATGTTCTGAACAAGCTCTTCAATGCGAGATCACAAGAAAAGGTAAGCAACTTTTACTTCTTGAATGCGGTTGGTTTTTGTCAATGGATATACACAACTTGCATGTTGCAAATTGAAAGTGAAGTATCCACTATCCACATCATATATGAATCTAATAGATGAAAATCTCTTTTAGGCGAGCAAAAGCAGCTTCCAAATGAGGAAAGAAATAAAATTTGTTCATCAAATGGGGATGTTACTGAAAGTGATGCTAGTTTCGTAAGAGAACCTATTACTTTTGCTGATAAAAAGCTACTGGTTCTAGATCTCAATGGGTTGCTTGTTGACGTTGGGAAAAGATCATGTAAGAATCGATGATATTGTATTGTTAGCTCTAATATGTTTCTTTTGATATTAAAGTTGAAGGGTCAATCTTCTTTCTTTCTGTTTTTTTCCTTTTAACAGGTACTAAGAGGCCCTATTGTGATGATTTCCTCAAATTCTGCTTTGAAAGATTTCATGTGGGTGTTTGGTCTTCAAGAACCAAGTATATATAAACTTCCAACCAACCTTGTATATTCGTGCCTTCGTTTGATCTCATTATTCCATTTGATTGCGCTTAGGAAGTAGCTACACATGGTGGTCAGACATTAGATAACCTTTTATCTCCAACTCTTATTTTGCAGGAAAAATGTGAATAAAGTGGTTGACTTTCTCATGGGAGATTTAAAGGAAAATCTCATATTTTGTTGGGTAAGTAGTTTCCAAATTATAAAACAACTAGTTTATTCAGTTTCCCTTTAGGTTTTATTTTTGGTCTTAGCACTGCCCTTGCTTCCATTTTCCCTAGGTTTAACTTAAAAATATCACATTGTCATTAGTGTATTACTGTCTTGTTCTCAGTTAGCCTAATTAATCTTAGGTGCATTTATAGTAAATCAGTGTACTCTATTTTGGCCTGGGCCTTTTACTTAGTTACTTATTTTTGTTTCCATTTCCTTTGTTATGTAACCCATTGAGTTTACGGTTCGGTGCTTAAATTCTCTTCTATCTGGATAATTTTTTTACAATAGGGTCAAAATCTCCGTCTATGTAGCTTTATGTGTTGTTTTGGTGTTGGCGGTTTGGTTGATTGCAAAAACTTATTTCTGCTACAAAGTTAAGACAGTATTTTTATCTTGTTAAAAGAAAAAACACATCTGTAGTGCGGAATCTTACTGTTCATCGTAATTATAAATTCCAAAATAGCGTTCTATTGATCTCCTGAATGGGAGAAGAGAAATCATCCCAACTACAGGATAAATGGTTTCATGTTATTTTGTGTTTCCTAATCCTAGTAAAAGAGAAAACACTCCTTTCGTCCTTTGCATATACATTTGACTAGATCCTAAGTATTAATTTATTAGCCGTAGCTGATACTTTTTCCTCTCTGTGTCTTTTTTTACTGGGCAGGATCAATCCCACTGCACTGAAACAGGTTTCAAAGTTATTGGTCACTGGTATAAGCCTTTGATATTGAAAGAGCTGAAGAAGCTGTGGAATAAGCATGAACAAAATCTTCCATGGGAAAAGGGAACTTTCAACGAATCAAACACGTTATTGTTGGACGACTCCCCCTACAAAGCTTTATGCAATCCTGTAAGTTGCTCGCCTTTTTATATCCTGATTTCAGGTTACTATATTGTTGGCAACTGTATAACATGCTGTTTGTCAATTTTCTGCTTGTAGTTGCACACTGGAATCTTCCCTTCCTCGTATACTCGAGAGGATCTAAACGATGATTCATTGGGTGAGACTTCTCTAATCTGAGATGATGTGCTATTTTATTTTAAGGAAATAATGATGTAAATTACTTGTAGGTAGTGCAACATGTGGCTGTCATGCAAACTGTTGTTGTTTGTTTCTGGTCGCCTGTGGCAACTCATCATTTTGAGCAACTAGGAAGTCAAACTGCCGAAATTCAAATATTTAATATGTCACAAGATGTGTTTTTTGGTAATGGAATCAAAAATCTGTATGCAATCCATATATTTGGAATCTCATTTTGGATTTCAGAAAGAAGAATAATATAGGCGGCATGTGTTTTTGAGAGGTCAGACGAGTTTTATGGTGAAGGATTTTTCACATCATGTGACCCAGTTGTAGGAAGCGAGTGACGTAGCTACAACTGTCACCAATGCTTACAACCAAGTGAACATGCTCATTCCATTTGGACCACATTGGCTGACCACCTCGCCCTGTTAATATTTTGTTCAAATGAGCTAAAATTCTCTCTCATCTTAGTTCTGTCTTCTTCTTCTTCTTTTTTTTGCTGCATATGGCATTATATTTACAAACAGTTAAAGACTGTCTGAATTTCCTAGTCTTCCTAACGAGATCTAACTGCTTAATTTTGTTGCATGCTATCAGAATATTAGAATGTTTCTCACTTTTGTTGTTTGCAAGCAGGTCCAGGAGGAGACATCCGTGTCTATCTAGAAGGTTTAGTTGAGGCTGGAAATGTTCAGAAATATGTTGAGAGACACCCCTTTGGCCAACCCGCTATTACGCGCAGAAATCCGTTTTGGTGCTTCTACCGCCAAGTCCATGATACTGTTGTAACAAAGATGAAACAGAAGGAGTTCCTAAAATACGTTTAGAGGAAATTCAAGAGTATTTGGAGGTCCCATGTTTCATCATTAAGAAGGGGACTTTTTTTTTTCAAGTGGCAAAGCTTACTGGGCGACATTACTTTAAGTTGATAGGAAAATGGTGTTTTGAGGAAGCTCTTGCAGTTGATTCATTTTAGGGTGAGAGATCAGTACGTCCACGGAATAACAATAATCTTCAGATCACCGCTACAAGAGTTGCTTGAATCACCACTACAAGAGTTACTGTTCGACTGTACTCCATGAGTCCCAGGTTAAGTTCGTTTCTCCACTCTCTTTTTTTTTTTTTTTTTTTAATTTTTTTTTTTTATGAATCAATTATTACTCGCAGTAACCATATGTATAGGTGTACATATCAACCCTCCTTCGTGAGTACTAGTATACAGTAACCATATGTATAGGTGTACATGCATGCAACTAGGTATCTTGAGTTATCTTCACTGTACTCTTACTCTCCGTTGCGAACTTGATAGCAAGCTACTACTACAGACCAATGGCGGAGCCAGAAAGTTTATGTTGGGGGGACAAATATATATAAAGTGGCGGATGATACGATCGTATAGAATTGCCGCCGAAGGCCGCAAAATTCTTTTTAGACGTCTTCTCTGCCATTAGTGAAAATGTATTCTCCTCCTTGAGAAAAAGTTCCTAGTTTGGAGAACTTATATACTAACCAAGTCAGTTTACAGATCAATTTAAGAATTAAGTGCAAATAATTGTAGTTAGTTAAGATAAACTAATAAATTTTGCATATTTTTTTTCCGGTTACAGTTATCAGTTTCAGTAGTTTGACCTAAATTTTCTCTTATCTATCAAAAATTAGGGAGGACAACCGTTCAATTAGGAGGCAAATATTCATTCAATCAAATATAATCTCTGCTAATTTTTTGCTACGCTTAAAAACTAGGGAGGACAACTGTCCTCCCTAGTCCCAGCGTGGCTCCACCACTGCTACAGACATACTTACTAAGAAAGGTGCTACACTAGCTAGAGGATGCTGTACATAGTATACTACAAGGCTTTTTTTCTTGTCAGACTTAGAATGGCCTGACAGCCAGTACTTTCGTTTTGTATAGGCTGTAGTTTTTGTTATTTTGTTAGCTTTTCTGTTAACAGTTTCTTTGTCGAACTGTCTTTTGTTAGGATTTTGTTCTTTTGAGGAATAAAATCTTGATTTATCAAAAAAATACTACAGGGATGACTCATTGTGTATTGAGATGACAATAGGTAACTGCAACCGTGAATATTGTATATGGCCTAGAATGCTTGCTTCCTGTAGCTCATTTGATTAGCACAGTCCAAACCAAACAGAAAACTTGCTACAGGACCATGTAAAATTAGTAGAATTAGGGTTTTGAATTTCAAAATCCAAGAAAGAGATATTTTTAGCCCTAAGCGAGCGTAAGGATAGTGATGAACTAGTAATGATTTGGAGACTTGATAGGTGCATCTGGATAGAAAAAGATGTTAGAACGAGTTTGCCTCGATGCTAGCCCGAGCATGGACTCGTTCCATTAGAGAGCACAAATGTTCATCTGCACTGTAACTTGATTCTGATAGTGCGTCGTAACAAAACTCATCTGCTTTCTGAATTTTCTCATTTTGATTTTTGTAGAAGTATTCTAACTCATCAGAACTGTGCTCTCAGATTTGTGATACAGGTATTGTAGAAGTTGAACAAAGAAGAGAGGTCGAAGGTGAACAAGATACTCAATCCCAAATTCGCGAGTCCCTTACTCCTAATGACAAGATTGGCATTGAGCTCCATCCTTCCCCAGGTGATAACAACTTGCAAATTAGTATTCCAGCAATCTAGAGAGTAGAACCTGAAGTACCTGTTGAATACCCTAACGCTGGCACTCTCTTCGAGCAACGCCTGAAGGAAGTGATCTTTGTAGGTACTGTTGAGAAGTTTAGTGTGCTACTTTGGTTGGTTTCGCTGTATGCTAAAATATGGAAAAAGTATGGACTTATTGCTGCTACGAAGAGAATAAGTGTCCTCAACTTGCCAAGGGTGATTGGGTGTTGTTTTTCTATTTTGCTTGTTCAGAGAAGCATACTTCTACTTTGTAACAAAGACTGATGCGATCTTTCTTCTTGGTGCTATATATGTTTTTGTTCTTAAATCATTTGCCACCTTCTGGAAAATTTATAATTCAGGTGTCATGTCAAGCGTCATCTATTTTGACCGTCAAATGTTGACTACTTGGAGTGCAAACAAAGCATAATGACCTTTTCTGTCACTCCAATAATCTTTCTTGACAAATGTTGACTACTTTTTACTACTTGGAGCCCAAGCAGCTCCAACTGCTTGTGCCTCTTATTTAAGATAGGATTGCATGCATTCTCCAACTGCTTCATCTTCTCGTTAATATCGTCTATCTCGTTAATATCGTCTATCTTACCTATTTATTGTAGTAAGACCAGTTTTGGGTTCAGATTAATCCTAGAAAAGAGAGTGAGTCAGATTATTTTGAAGAGAAAATGGGAGTAAATTATGGAAACCATGTTCTAGTTGTTCCTTATCCAAGTCAAGGACACATTAACCCAATGCTCCAATTCTCAAAGAGATTAATCTCAAAAGGTCTCAAAATCACCTTAGCCATAACAGTTCACGTTGCCAACAAGATGGAAACTCAAATTAACGGTCCGGTTAAAACCGAAATGATTTCAGATGGTCATGATGAAGGTGGTGTTATGCAAGCAAGTAGTCCACAGGCATATCTCGAAAGATTTGCAATCGTGGGTTCACAAACCTTGACTGAAATCATCCAGAGACAAAGAAATTCAGGTGATCCGGTCAGTTGTGTAGTTTATGATCCGTTTTTGCCATGGGCATTAGATGTAACCAAGCAATTCAACCTTATGGGAGCTGCCTTCTACACTCAATCTTGTGCTGTTAGTAGTATCTACTATTACGTGCAAAAGGGTATGATGAAATCCCCGGCCACGCCGGGTGAGGTAGTTTCACTTCCGGGGATGCCGCCGTTGGAGTTTTCGGATCTACCATCTTTTGTTGCCGGTATTGGGCCTTTTCCATCATTGTTGTCTACTCTCTTGGAGCAGTTCCGTAACATTGATAGAGCAGATTTGGTTCTGTTTAGTTCATTTGACAAGCTAGAGGCTGAGGTAAATAACAGTAGAACATCTTTTCTTGGTCACATTATCTTTTTGGCTTAACATTACTGATTTTAGTTTGTTTGATTTTTTCACAGATATTAAATTGTATGTCAAAGCTGTGGAGAGTGAGAGCAATTGGACCAACTATTCCATCAAAGTACTTAGACAAAAGGATTGAATATGATGAAGATTACGGATTCAACCTATTTGAGCCCAAAACAGCTTCATGCATGAACTGGCTTGGCTCAAAAAGGAACAAGTCTGTTGTTTATGTGTCTTTTGGAAGCCTTTCAGCAGCAAAACAAGAGCAAATGGAAGAAATTGCATGGGCATTATGGGAGTGCGACTACAATTTTCTGTGGGTAGTGAAACAGGCTGAAGAAAACAAAATCCCATCTGAATTCCTGGAGAAAATTTCAACATCTGACAAAGGATTGATGGTAACATGGTGCCCGCAGTTGGAAGTTTTATCCCACCAGGCCGTGGGATGTTTTGTGACGCACTGTGGGTTCAACTCTACATTGGAAGCATTGAGTATTGGAGTGCCGATGATTGGGTTTCCGCAATGGACTGATCAGCCAACGAATGCAAAATTTATTGATGCTATGTGGGAAGTAGGAATAAGACCAAAAGTTAGTGAAGATGGAATTTCTAGGAAAATGGAGATTGACTTATGTGTAAGAGAAATTATGGAAGGAGGAGAGAAAGGGAAAGAGATGAGAAGAAATGCAAGCAAATGGAAGGAATTGGCAAAAGAGGCAATGGATGAAGGTGGAAGTTCTGATAAGAATATCGAGGAATTTGTAGCTCAAGTTAAATGTTATTGCAACAAATAGTTTAAGTATATACAGTAGAAACTCTATAAATTAATGATGTCGGGACCATCAAAATTTATTAATTAAGCGAGATATTAATTAACTTATAAATTAATAATTAATAATTTGTATATTAATTAATATTTTATTAACTTATAGATAAATTTCATATCAAATAATTAGTTTTTATACAAACCAAATACCATATCAATGCTTAAAAAAAAACAAAATACCATATAAAATATTTTATATTTCCTATATAAATACAATATAAATATCAAATCATATTTTTACAAACACAATATCCAATTATATTTTTTATTACCTATTTAAACACAAGTTTAGACAATTTGGATGTACATACGTACATTGAAATCACTCAAGACTTGCAAAATTTGATCGAGTAGTTGGGGATCGCAATTAAAATGTCGAAGATGTCCTAAATTATCGAGAAGAAGATGAAGTTACATAGTTGTTAACCGATGAAGAAATAATCGAGAACGTTATGGAAACCGATAAAGATGTGGAAGAAGATGATGAAATTTCTATGATAAAGCCCCCTTCACGAAACGAGGCTATTAAATCCGAATCACATTGAATAGTTTCTTGCACGAGCTATGAGAAAACAACACCAAAAATTCTTACAATGATAAGAAAAATTAGAGATGAAATTCAATGTGATATTGATTTTAGCAAAAAAACAAGACAATTAAATCATTTTTCAAAAAAGTCTGCGTAAATCATTGATGTATTGAATATATATATAATGCATTATTAATTTATATTTCATATGGGGCCTATATAGGTAATCAAAAAAGTATTATCTTATAATTTTAACGAATTATTAATTTGGCACGTTGTCCCCCACTTTTATGAAGCCAAAATATTATTTAAGAGAGTTTATTAAATAATCGAGTATTAATTAAAAGAGTTTATCTTTTGTACTAGATTTTGTCCCTGTGCTACGCACCGGAGGCCCCGAAAACCATCCACTTTCATGTTTTTCTTTTAACCATAGTTTTGGTTTGGCGTGACGGTAATTCGCCTCGCCCCGTCGGGATATTGGTATCCGTTTATTTGGTGTGGCTCAGCCTCGCCTCGCCTTGCCCTGTCCCTATGCATTTTTGATTTGTTGTCGTGCGGCTTCGCGACGTCGAAGCGTTTTTTATTTGGTGATGCATTTTTAATTTGGTGTGACTCTGCCTCGCCTTGCCTCGTCCCCATGTATTTTTGATTTTCTGTCGCCCGGCATCGCAACGTTGATGCATTTTTTATTTGGTGATGCATTTTTAATTTGGTTTGGCTCGGCTACGCCTCGCCCCGTCGCTTAAGGTTTCTTACTTGGTGTGGCCCGGCTTCATTTTTGATTTTCATTTTCATTTAGTAGCATGATACGAATAAGAAGCAATTGTGCATGCTGGATCAAACTGTTCCTATTTTTCAGCTGAATAAGCCTATACAAACCCCACTTAAACTTCTTTGTCAGAAACCAATGTAACCTATCTAAGAGAAATCTGTAATACAAAAGAAAACCAACGTAATAAGCGGTAATGCTATTGGCTACTCTGTTCACAGCTCTATTGACCACTCGCGCTGAGGTGTCATCTCCAGCGGGTACAGGGGACACAAACTTTAACACGCCAAACAAAAAAGAAAAAAAAAAAAACAAAGAGAAAAAGTTAGTTCACGTGATTCCTTTTTTTCTCTATCTAACTCTGTTACTTCATCTCCCTTCTTCAGTTCTTCCGCACTTCCCTTTTCTTAAAATTTCTTTTACTCTGTTAGTGCCTCCATCAGACAGTTCCATCACAATATCCTATCCTCAATAGTTCAAACCCATATCACAAAATCCTTAATTAAATCAAACCCTTGATATCGTGTACCCATTTGTATTGCTTTGTAAGTCTCTAACAATAACAATGGAAAAACAACAATTTGGTTTCAACTTCAATAACCTCTAGAATCAAAGCACTGCCCTTTTCCTGTTTCATTAACAGACGGACAGTGACAATTAATTGAGTAAAAAAGCTCAAACCTAATCATTAAATCAAGATAACCATGAAAAATGAAAGCACATCACATAGATACTTCGTCTGAATCAAAAAATAAATTATTAGATCTAGTCTCCAATTTTGGAATCAAAGAATATGAGTTTTGTAAATGTAAATGTATGTCTAAAATAAATATGTTGAGTTTTAATTTGATCCGATGATCATAATAGTGCTGGTGTGAATGGATTTGTTAAGAAAGTATATACGCTGGCATCTCTCTCGTCTTCTTCATGTTACCATCTTATCTTGTAGCTGCGATGAGCGAAAATTACCGAGACGAATTTTTGATCAACAAATAAAGTTAAGATCAAAAACTAATAATCGCAATAGTAAGATCTCTTTAACATAATTAAAATCTTCTAATCAACATCATCATGGATTCATGAAAACCTATTGCAAACCAATTCCAAGCTTCATTTTTTTTTGCTTAATATTTCTGTTCAAGAATATAGATCTGTTACCTTGTTTTAATTTTAATAAAACGAACTTGTTCTTCTGATTTTTCTAGTGAACGTTTGATTTCATCTGAACATGACTTAACTGAAAAGCGAGAAGAGAAAAGGAGAGAGGAACCCAAGACATTTTTAGCTGATAAAAAAACGAGTCACGTGAACCTTGTTACTAATAAAGATTTGTCTTTTGTACACAGTGGACTTGCCACATCAGCACGAGCTGAGAGTAGAGCTGTGAAAAGAGCAGCCAATAGCATTACCGGTAACTTTTTTGTCAGGAAAATCGAGTCAAAATGAAAACACAGAAAAGATATTACATTTAAAGTAATAAAAATAGAGCAAGTCATTCATTTTAAAATTTCAAAATACTACACACAGATGGTCTAAAGTATTTGGTCAAACCAATGATTGCGTTACCCCTAGCCATGGAGAAGTATCGAACCCAATTTCACCAACTCTATAGTTGTATCTAGCACGAATAACCGTCGGTCGATGTGGTGTCAAGCACTTGGTCGTAGTAAACAAAGGTGTTCCCGTAGATATATTAGTCCCAGCATCAGCTATTTTCTTCCCGACCGAATATTTGTTGTGACATGGATTGACCGCGACAATAATTGATCATAACAGCTGCGCAGTTAGACATGTGGCACAACAATTATCCATAAACATCTACAAAATGCTTTAAAAAATGGTTATAATTATATGCCCACCTATAAGACTAAAAAGATTGGGTTAAAAATGTACTAGGGTGATTCTATAAAGTACAGAAATACAAACAAGGGAACATTATCTATATACTCCTATTATGAGGCCCCTTGCAAATATACCCTTTTGAACTTTACAAATACCCCTAAACTTAATACATTACTAAAATACCCTCTTTTATATAGTGTATTTACAAAAAGGCTAACCATTATTCAAAAAAAAAAAAAAAAACTACCTCTACTACCCGCCACCACTGTCCACCGCCAACCACCACCACCACTGTCCACCGCCGCCCACCAACCACCAATGACGACCACCACCACCAACCACCACCACCGCCGCCGACCACCACCGCCAACCACCACCACCGCCAACCACCGCCGCCGCTAACCAACACCGCCAATGTCCACCACCACCGCCACCAATCACACCGCCGCCGTAAATAACCGCCACCCACCGCCGCCGCTAACCACCACCGCCAATCAACCACCACCGCTGCCGCTAACCGCGCGCGACGACGACCACCACTACCATGTGGAGTCAACTAGCGTAAGTTGTGTCCATATCTGGAGGAAACTAGCTCAAGTTGTCTCTAATAAATAGTGTCCATACCGAGGCAACTAGATCAAGTTGTTTCCAATAAATAGTGTACAAGAACAAGTTGCAAAACAAAATGGAGCTAACTAACTCAAGTTGTCTCCGAATCTGAGGCAACTAGCTCAAGTTGTCTTCAAATGTGAAAGAAACTAGCACAAAGTTGTCTTCAAAAGTGAAAACAACTACCGCAAGTTGTTTTCATATATGGAGGCAACTATCCCAAGTTGTCTCCAAAAAATAAAAATTGTACACAAAAAGTGAACCTAGTGTGAGTCGAACACACATCTTCTCGACATATAGTCAGCTTGTGCTACCATTGCACCACAGATTCACAATACAAAGTAACATATCAAAATCACATACCAAAGACTCCTTGCCACTTCATATCTCTTTTCAAAGGCACAACCAACAATTCAACCACCACCAGACAAGATCACATCCTCGTTGTTCCGCTTCTTCACCGACCGGATACACAAGCAAAGAACAACACACAAGCATAGAAGATAGTTCAAGATGGAATCATTTCTCGTCCTAGCTAGTTAACATAGTAGTGGTTCTTAAACCCATGCATATTGAAAAGAACGTATGGGAAGTTGTTTCCAAAGATGGAAGCAACTTGTTCACCAATTATTGTTTTGTAAAGAACTCATACCCATCTTGCACAACCTAATTATCATACAATAACAACTAAGAGTACGCAAGGGGAAAGCTCTGTTAGATCAGGTGATGAAAGACTTAAGAACACCATCCATTTGTAACCAACAATCATATTAAATAGTCCCATACATACCTCGACACCCACCGAAATGCGACTTATTTAGTTCCAAAGAGTAAGTAGGTGTTTAGCGATCTTGTTTGTCAAAGCTTGGCTGAGCCTCGCACATTTTACAATAATTTCACAAAATAAGTGCATAAGAGTTTGTTAGAACCGTAGACAAGACAAAGCTCTAGAAATACCGTAAGAAAACAAAGTTGTAATTTAATTTGATAAAATGAGGCAAAGTTGATACCGTATGAGAAAAACGAACAAATCAGCCAACTATTTTTTGTATCCAGTAAAAGCGATTAAAATGAGACAATTGCATGATGATTCCAAGTGGAATGCAGGAACAAGTTTCTCAAAAAATGAAGCCAACTATCTCAAGGTTCCTCCTAATCAGAATCAACTAGCTCAAGTTGCTTCCGAATTTGGAACCAACTAGCTCAAGTTTCTCCGAAAATGAAAGCAACTTTCTCAAGTTGTCCCCCGAATCTAGAGTCCAAGAGTGAAATTGAGAAAACTAGTTACGCTTAAACTAATGCATCAAGAAAGAGTATACCCGAAAAATGTAGAAGAGAATCCAAATATAAACTGGTTAGCCATCCTTATCAGATCACAAATGACATTTGAGATCCTTAAAATGTAAAAGATAATCTGTATAATAACCATTTTTACATGAAAAAAACATACTCAAACAAATAAAAAATAAAACTGAAAACCAATACGAATCTGAGGGGGCATGGATGTAGAAGTGTGAATATACACATGGATACTTTTTGTATGTCTAAAAAGTGTTAAAATACAGTAGAGATTATAGAGCAACAACAAATGGATATGCATAATTAGTTTTTTTGCAATTAATTACTATGAGAAAACCGAGTATAAGAACCAAAATTATGAATATTCTTACAAGAAGAATGTGTAAAAAAAGTAACAAGATAACAAGCCAACCTGCACACACAATACACGTATTTATCTAGTCCACATTTATAGTCTTACCGCCGTCAAGAGAGACATACACCCACAGCCATCCAAAATCTTGGTTTAAAAACATTCATAATGATCATCTATATGTTCACTATTTTCCAGTGTTCCCAAATAAGCTTTCACATGGGAGACATTCAAAGAGTTACCTTTTGCGTATGCACTAACTCCATTTTCCACAAGCACAAGCACTAAAATGTGCACCGAGTACGATGGAGCATTGCATGTTCATCTAATATGTCTTCCACAACCAAAGACAAATGCATCTCATGCTCCACACCTAAATCCTCCACTTCCACCAAAGATCACCTCTAACTCCTCCACATCACCAATGGCAATAGCACCACCAACTGGTTTTTCATTATACATTAATTGGTACTTTTCTGTGTTCTTCCGCCACTCCCAAACTTCAAACCATGCCGCAATATTCACCAATCAACAATACTAACACCCGCAATTAACAAGAACAATGGAAATCAAAGCTCAAAAATCTATATAATTTGAAATTTAAGCTTGATTTTATAAATTTAAACGTAAAGTTGTAGATCAAATCTAAAAGAAAAATGTTGAATTAAATTCTTTTTTTTTTATGTGTGAATCAATAATATCGAGATGAATCAAATCGAGCTAAACACATAATTCAAGCTGAACCAAATCACAAATTGAAAAACATAAAAACAAAAATTAAATGAATAAATTAGCTTTTAAGGTTCAATTATTCAAAGATTTCAAAGTTTTTTATAAATATATTCCCAAAAATCGAAACTCAAAATGAAATCTCTCGGTCTCCAGAGATCTTCAACTTGAACTTCAAATCCCTCTTGAAACAGAAAAAATAAGAAGAAGACGATGATGATGATTTTCTTTCGATTTCAGTTGAATCTTCAACTGATTTTTCCGACGAAAATTTCTTCTTTCTTGGTTTTGCCGATGAAACCGTGCTGCTAGTGGTGGTGGTAATGGGTATAAATTAATGGGTATAATCTTCCAAAATCTTTGAAAACAGATTCAAAATCATATACACACTGAATTATTTGGCTTCAGCGAATCGAACATGCAAAGATCTCTCTAAAATTTCTCTGAAATTATGAAATCGGAAACTAAAAAATCAGATCTATCGATCTTTGAATCTGTCAAATCAATATTTCACCTATTAAGATGAAGAACAATTAATAGCCAGTTGAAATCGAACATGCAACGAAGGCAGAGGGGGTACTGATGATGGCGAGGCGGCGGTGGTGGTGGTGCAGAAGAGAAGACAGAGAATTCGTTCTCAAATCTAAAATGAAATGGAAAAATAACGTAGGGAGGGTATTTGGGGGATTATTGACAAAATAGATTCCTTTTTTATTCTTTGGGGGTATTTGTTAAGGTGATAAGGGTATTATTGAAGGCCCACTCATATGGAGGGTATATATAACATTCCCACTACAAACAATCATCCCTAGGGCTGCACACTAACCGCACCGAAACCGCAAACCGCACCGAAACCGCACCAAAACCGCACCGAACCGATGATCCAACGGTCGGTCACGGTTTTAATTTTGATAACCGTTAGATCTTCGGTTCGGTCAACGGTTTCACCCATAACCGCACACTAACCGCACCGAAAAACCGAATAATAGGGACCGTCGATTAATTTTCACCCTGATCAATCCTAGCCGTCTAGATTAAACCCTACACTATATATATTTTGAAACCCTAATAATTCAGCAGTTTCTCTTCTTGTCTTCTTCGTTTCTCTTCCTCTCCGAGACAGTCTTCACCTCCACCACCAGTAGGCAGTAGCACCACCACCCTAATCTTTTAAACCACCTCTCCTCCACCTCCATCAAGAGCACCACCACCTCGTCTATTTCTTCTTGTTTCTCTTTTTCAAACAACACCACATGTAACATCACCAGCACCCGCTACACTATCATTACAAGCACCACCACCTGCTAAAGATTGAAGATCTGATTCAAAGATTGAAGACTACTTTGTGTTTTAATTTTAGGGTTCTTAAAAAACTTGGTTTTTTTTTTTTTTAATTTCTAATCTTTATGGTTAGATTCAACTTTATTTAACATGGGTTTTACGGATGTCATATGCCTATGAATTTTTTAAGGTTTAATTTGTATCTCTATATCTCTGTAATTGTGTGTTGATGAAATTGACTATGGATTGTAAACTTCTCCTGATTGAAGCTCTGTGTAGTTTAATTAGATATGTTAAGAGTCTATTAGTTATGAAATTGGAGCTAATGGTCAAATCTTTAAGATCATTAGAGTTACAACACTGGATTGATTTTTTATCTGATGGAAGAGGAAGTTATGAAGGTGTTAATTTTTTTTTTTAATCCAGGTGGAATCGGTGAAAACCGTATAACCGATCAAAACAACCGAGCCGACTCGAATCGGTTTTAAAACCGAACCGTGCCAATAAAGTTCGGTTACGGTTTTGAAATTGGAAACAGTAGTATGTACGGTTAGGTCAACGGTTTTATTCATAACCGCACCGTGTGCAGCCTTAATCATCCCTTGTTTTATCAATGTATGAAAAGTTACACACACATAATTAGACTACTCTAGAGTCAAGTTCACCGTCTAACATGGAATTTGGTATTTGTTTTAATTCTTCGAATTTGTACCAATTATTGCAAGTGGTTCCCATAACTAATATGTGATTGTACAACTTTTTTTCCCCAAGCTGTATGTTCTAAAGTTCAGTAGGTCAAAAGAAAAACATATAAGGAAGTCAAAATCGCCAATTATCTTTCTATGCAAAACCAAAGCTAAGTGATCACCTCTACAGATATTATCCTCCCTCAATGTCACTGAAACTCCTAAATGTTCCTGCAAATTTCAATGAAATAGGATCACAAAGCCAACATTGTCGATATCTTTTCAGGAACCTAAATTACCTCCCTAAACCTCCCCATAGATTTCTTGCTACTGATTTCCATTGGCCATCTCATTCATCAAAAATGTAAGAAATTTATAGCCAACAAAGTTCATTGAACACAAATAGAAGCACAAAATATATTATTACCTAATCTTGTTAGCTCGTAATGGTCGTTTCGTGCAGAGCATACAACGCCTTAGGGCGTGCTTGATGAACTCTCCTAAGGGAATATCGGCAAGCTCATGTTCTAGAATCGTAGTATCTCTTTCAAATCTTCTTCCTGCAAAATAAAAACCAAAAAGTCATTTATTATCAATAAACTGCATCATAATGGTCTAGAACTTCATTATCTGGATTTTGGATGGAAATTTAGCCATTTGCTAAACACTATTGCCCAAAAAACGTAAAGAAAATGACCACTGAAAAGACACCACGAATATGATATTTGTAAGTCACATTTTTCGAATTCCAACTGTCAGAAATTCTCACCAAATTCTTCTCGTGCATTGTGGGTGTGGATAAAGTTTCAGAATATCCATCTTTCTTTGTGTATGGTAGAAAAAGTTCCTTTCCAGACTCCACATCTTTATTTTTTAATTCTCAAATTCGTGAATTGAGAACAGGGAAAAAAATTTTTAAGGAAAAAGTCAATTTTGGTAAATGAAGTAAACACAAAGTCTCACATAAAACAGTCACCCCTGGCTTAATGATCAATTTTTTCTAAACCGATTTACTGAGATTTAGAATCCCTAATATTAACAAACTATTTGGTCAATTGCATTTGGAGGAAACCCCAAACATCCATCCCTTATTTTTGTCCTTTAAAAGACAACTCACGAAATAGAATCAAGATTGCAATTAAGTACTCCCTCCGTCCCACTATTAGATGACCTAGTTGAAGTTTGCACAATTATTAAGGCAATGAATGAAATGAGTGTTTTTAAGTATTTTTTACAACTATACCCTTAATATGGATAATAATTTGTAAATTTTAAATCATTTATCTCTCAAACTATACCATAGATTTTCGTAAATTTTGTACCGTTGAAAATCATTTTAAAACACCTATGTAACGAGTATAAACATGAATATCAAATTATACATATTTCTTATGATACCGATAATCAATCAAAAGGGTAGTTTTAGAGATATCCCCTTTATTAGTGAAATAGGTCAACTAATGATGGGACAAGATCTTAGATCAAGTAGGTCATCTAATGGTGGGACGGAGGGAGTATAAAGCAACACAGTGCAGCCACGCTATTTAAGTACTACATAGCAATTTTGCACTTTCAAAGCCTGAAGCATCAGGTAAATGTTTAAATGCTTATCTATATTTTCTGGATTAGTGAAGTGCCTGCAGCATCAATATGGTTACACATGTGATGAAATTAACTAATTTATGCAGTTGTACGCATTAAACAACAATGATTTGCTGATTTCGCATACAGATGGCCATAAGCTACGAAGCAAACTAAAAATGAACCTGTCTTGTATTTCAATATGCCAGTCCACAATAAAAATTTGAGACAGCATCATAAATAATCTGGAATGAAGTTCTACCATTGAAGATTGGAAATAATTTGCATTCGCCAGCCGTCCGACCTGAAAACATGGGTATAGTTAGATTTTGCTGCAAAAATTAAATAAATCAAAAATAGTTTTTTTTTTTTTTTTACAATCTACCGAGACAAAGACAGTGAGAGCTATAGAGACCAATAAAAAAAAACATAATCACCTTGCATTTGGGCTCTGAACGATCTATCAACTTTACCAATAAGTTTGTGGATTTCACATCAAAATGGACAATACTCTTAGAATGTAAATATTTTAGACCAATAGCTTCCTCCCTAGCTATTATGAGCTTCTGATGTATGTTAAGCAACCTGATTAGAAATAGAATTATCCAAACACGTTACCTTTTTTCTGCATATATAGTTCGCAGACACTTATGCTCCATAAACTCGATAACGATAGTCATTTGAGGTCCATCTTTATCTCAGCGAGTTATCGCAAAAGCACCAACAAATAGAGTGTTGCTAATCTGTGATGGGCTCCATGATAAAAAGGGCCAATTCTAATGGCTTATTTGCACTGAAGAAATGCATCCAGAATACGACCTAAATATTCGAATACACAACCTAAAATTTTTACACAAACCCATTAATAGAACAATCATCAAATCTTTATATTTTAAATACAATCACCAAACTAACAAATTCAAAAATAAAAGAATCAACAAACCCTGGGTTATTATAGGTTCTGGTGTTTGTTTTAGATCTCCGTATAGGTTCTAGTGTTCGTCTTAAATCTCCGTTTCCTCCGTACCGTAATCATAAACTAATCGTTGATGGAAGCAATGGCAATACTCTGCGACTTCTCTCACTCGTTCTCAAATGCAATGACCCAATTTGAGCCATCACCGCAGATGCTAAATTCAAACTCTCACCAAATTGTATCACCGATAATGGCAGCAACCACTCTGTGACTCCATTCTTTCTCTGCTGCATCAACTCATTCATCTGCAACTTTTTGTTCAGAACTTCTCCAACGTACCAGCACCAAGAACCCGCAATCTCACTGCATCTAAATCACCAAACCCTAGATGTCAAGTCTTCTGGGCAGAGCTCGTATAACGGCATAGGTAAATCTAGGAAACACCTTTATTTTTGGCATTTACGCAAAGACGAAGAGGAGAAACTCAGAGAACTATCAGGATTGGGAAAGCAAAAAGGAGATGGTCTTGTATTTACGTTAAAACATCTTTCTACGTGTTAGCTAAGAAAGACCTATTAAAAAGGAAACACAGTTATATGGGGAAACCAAAGAATGGACGGACGACGGGGGATATTTTATACAGATGTCGTTCTGTTCAAGGTTAGGCTTCGACGGAAGTATTGTCCACCTTTATTAAGGTACAGTTAAGTATTGGTGTAAACAGAGTGTAACTAAATAATTTAGACTAAAACTATGAAAGAAGTGTTGTCCACCTACTTTTTTATTTTTATAGACGATGTTACTAACAAACGATTAAGTACTTGATGTAAACAAAGTGTAACACAATTTTAAGTATTCCAACCAATAGAGTTATGCCAAGTGTCCACACCATAGCTTCTACATTAGAAAAGGCCTATTTCGGCCAATAGGAAGCGAGGGTTTCATCACCGTTTAGCGTGAGAGTTTTATTTTTCAAGGCCTTTAAGGGGGAAGATAACCTCCATTAAATAATAATATTGGGATTAATAAAATTTACTCATTCTCTTCCTAAAAAAGAACGCGCAATTGGGGATACTTTTTGTAACTAGGATATAAATTACAAACCCCGTTCAATAAGGCATGTTAAAGGAGGGATTTTTAGGGGAGAAATACTAAAATACCCTTTGGGTTAATTAAAAACATATTGAAAAGCCCTTCCCTCAAAATAAAAACTCCATAATATTTTTTTATGCCCTAGACTAGTGATCCCTAGACTTTTTTTATGCCCTAGACTAGTGGCCCCTAGACTACATCCAAACTCCTTAAATTGGAGTGGATTTCAACAATTATAGGGTTCGAACCCCTACCTCCGCAGTGGGAGGGAGCATGCCAACAACCATACCACTTGGTGATTGGTGACTTAATAATTAAAATCAAAAACCAAAATCATATCTATCCACCACTCTCATACCTGTTCTGGCACTCTCTTAGGTTAGGATTTTGAATTTTTTTTTTCATCATTCACGAATTCATCGTCGATTATCTGAATCTATAAACATGCCTCCACGAAAGAAAACCGATCCAAAATCAAAATCAGTAGCTTAACAAAAACAAGAACAAAGGATTAATCGTATTGCTCTTGAAGAAGAAGAAGAAGAAGAAGAAGAAGAGGATTCAGACCATCAAACTCTCGAAAAAATGGCTTATGTGAGAAGGTAAGTAATTCTGAAACGTTTTATAAGTCTTTTAATCGATTTAAATTAATGGGTTTAGGTTAGGATCGCGAACCCTAACTCAAATAGATGAGTTAAAGTCAATTATGGCATTGAAATTAGTATGAATACCATGTCGAAAACGGGTTCCGGCATTGAATTTATGAATACCATACCTGTAATATGTTCCAGCGTTGAATTTAGTATGAATACTATGTCGGCTAAGGAAACTAAAATCACCTGAAACTGAATGCTTAATTCCGGCATTGAGTTACGGTTGAATACCACGCCGGCATCCGTTACGGCATTGTTTTAAATTTTACGTCTATGCCGGCAGTGCTCTTTTTGTGACACCCCTTATTTTTAGCATGGCACATGCGCAAAGATGCGCCATGGATGGAGATGAAGCTGCATCCAAAGCTTCCTTTGAATAGTAAGATGTGTTTGGCCAAGGTCCATATATGGTGCGAAGTAAGGCACATCGCGTAGGCATATTGGCCAAAGGCCAATATCGCACCAAGGAGTGGCACATTATGTATGGCATATTGGCCAAGGCCAATATGGCACCAAATGGATGCTACATTGGCTCAGAGCCAATCATGGCGCATTTGGGTAAGCTACATTGGCCAAAGGACAAATGTTGCATCATCATGATGCATTAGGCCAGTTAGGTAAATGGCCTTGGGCGTTACTGCGCAATCATTGCGCATTATTTAGGCTATTGGCCTAGAGCCAATATTGCACAATCATTATGCATCAGGCCAGAGAGGGATGACCGAGTGAATATTGCGCAATTATTGTGCAACAGATCAGAGAGGGCTGGCCGAGTGAATGTTGCGCAATCATTGTGCAACACTGAAGTAAACCCTGCAATCATTGTCGGTCATTCAGGAAGACATGGCAACGACCATAAATATTGAAGCAAGCAGCTCAAAAATGGTACTTGGTGAATGTAAATTCTCTCCCCTTTTCAAAGTTGTAGAAATGTCATTAAGACATATATATTGAGGGGTAGTTGGTTGAAGGTGTATATGCGGACTATGTGCTAAGTAAGCTTCATAGCTTAGCCGGAACAGTGTAAATGATGCTTAGGCCTCATTTATAGATGTGTATCCTTGCCAATGGGGCATATGATGCGAAGGCATAACTATGCCATGCCTCGGACCCGATAATGCGCAACCTTTGTGTATTTTGACGAAACACCCTATACGGACTAGGCCATTACCATTATTGCTAGGCCACGACCTTGCAAACGAGTTGTCTTGAGTAGCATGTCCCTTCGAGGATGAACTATGGTATGTGCTTGATCCCTTTAGAGTAGGGAAGGGTACGTAGGCAGCCGCAATGAGTTGCAGCATTTCCGGTCCAACACTTTGTCGCTTATATCATCTAATTGCGAGATGATTGCGACATACTGGCCTCTCATATCACCTGGCTCGGTATTGTGATGCAAGAGATGATTGTGGGCATACTTGATGAGGCTAGTTGCATGGTATTCACTGGATTCTCATACTGCCTATCAAGCTACACGGTGTTGGCATATGCACCAATTGCGAATTGGGCATGGCCAAGAAAGTAAGCTACATCAATATGCAAGTTAGCGGGCTTTCATGAACCTAAAGAGAGTACGTCATGAGCCTGATTGATGCACCCTCGGCACGATAAATATAAGTGCATGCTCTCAGCAATGTCTAAGCTAAGTAAAGAGGGGAAATTAGGCCGTAATGGCATATGCGCAAGTTCAAGGCATGTTATATGCCTAGAAAGGACCCAAAGGCATTAGAGATGCATATAAACATGCATCGGCCACATCCTCACCGGCTTTAAACCCTTTGCGAGAATATGGGGGTAAGTTGGAACAGTGCGGAAACTAAGTTAGCTACATCATTCTCCACTAGCATGCTTGTAAGGGCAAATGGACATGCATTTGCCTAGCTTTAAGGCTGGTAAGTAGCATAATAATGGCGCATCAAGGAAGTTATAGCCTGCGCGCCCAGGCGCGCCAGGCGTAATTTTCCGGTCCATCACACTTTTTGTATATAGAGCTAACATTGGAATGTTAAGACTACCAGCATTTATTCATCTATGTCGGCGTTGTGTCCCGGCATGGTCGAGTTGTCGATAGAAAATGCTGTTTTGGTGTCTCGGCATGGACGAGTTTTTGTTAAACAATGCCGACATATGTGTTTCAATGTCATTATTTAGTATATCTATGCCAGCTTCAGATATGATTGTTAACTAGTTATTTATTCATTTCGTATGTCTTTTGATATAGGGATAAAGCCAAGGAACTTAAGAAAGGAAAATGTAAAGATGCTTGTGTTAAGAGAAGAAAAAAGAACGTTCTTGGCACTCCTGAGTCTCTGCCTCATCGAGGGAAAGAATTTGGTCGCAATAAGCGTTTGGGAGCAGGCTCTACAAGAGGGAAAGTTTGGGAGAGTATGGACCATAGAAACATAGCAATCTGTGATCTTACTGGAGAATCAGATGATGAGAACGATGAAGAGGAAGATGATGAGGTTGACCCAAGTCAACAAGAAATTCAAAGCGAAGTTTTATAGGAAGAAGGTGGGCCAACTCAACAACCAACACAAGGTGAAGGATTGGGATAAGATGAAGGTATAGGCGAACAACTGGTATAAAAAGAACACGAGAAGAAGAAAGTAGTCAAAATAAAAGGTTCGCACCTTCCTCATCCTAATGAAATGTTACCTGACCTTGATGGTGGGAAATTTTGGGGTCAAGCACGCGATCCGATACCACTATTTGGCTACAATGACACATAGGCTCGTACTATCTATCAAACCTATGTAAGAATTTTTATCTTGTGCATGTGTATTTTTTTGTATGCTTTCTTTCACTTTCTCATATTTATGTATACTTTATGTTTCTTTCTATTTATTGCATTCTCTCCTAATTGTAGGATAATAAGAAAGTTGTTCCTTTTTGCCGACACCAATCTTCGAGTGATTGGAATTTGGCTAAGGAATGTAAAAAGGTCCAAATATTAGTAAAGGACTCTGGGCTATATCCTTTATTTGAAAATTTTATGGAGTATGATTCTCGTGATGAACAATTGCTTCGTCGAGAGGTATCATGGTGAAATTGATACCATGCAGTTCCCATTTGGAGAGATGACCTTGATCCCTGATGATACTCAGAACATTATAGGCTTATGGGTTACCGGCAAATCAGTTGCAGAAGGAGATAAATGTGCGGACCTAGAATGGTCGAAGTTACACGCTTTGACTAACAAGTTGTTTGGCTGGGACTACGAAACTTCTATAAATAGCTTCTATGTATCCAAGAATTGTAGGACAAAGACATTGAGACCAAGATGCTTATGGAAATGTTTGAAAGGGACAGAGGAGAAACGACATAATGATGATTGGGATCTTGCTCAAATTCGTTATGCATCCACTGCCTACTTGTTATTCATCTTGGACATTAAGGTATTCCCTGACGCTAGTGGGAACAGGGTGAGTGCAAACCACCTACAATACTTGGATCCGTTAGAAGATGTCGCTGACTATTCTTGGGGCACCGTGGTAATTGCACATTTGATGGCAGAGATGAGAAGGGCCTCTAAGGATGTTACCAATCAATTTGTCGAGAATTTCACTCTACTCCGGGTATTTTTGTTTCTAAACTTATGTTCTTATATATTGTTCACATATACCGTTATTATTGTACACAAAATTACTCCTTTTTATATGTATCTTTCTACATTGGTATAGGCATGGGCTTATCACTACACCATTTTTAGGAATTAGCAACGGAGCCTGGACGTTGCTGACCGGGGTCGCAACGGCAGGTTGACGTTGCAAAACACGGTGTTGCAGTTTTTCGCAACGACATAAGCTCCGTTGCGATTCTTGGTCAGCAACGGATATTCGCAACGTACCGTGCCATTGCGACTTTGTCTATTCGCAACCAAGGTCTGCCGTTGCTAAGATGTTTTTGATTACAGGAATACCCATACCCGAAACTATGGTTCTGGTTCTAATTTATTGGTTCTGGTTCTAATTTAGCAACAGAACATCGACGTTGCTAAGCTTTTGCAACAGAAAAAAAAGGTCAGGTCTTCATTGACCTGGTCAAAATCCATTCCCCCACATATACCCCACTGCAGTTACCCAATTCCCCATATTCATTATTCCACATATATACAAACTATGTCATTCATTCAATGGACATTCACAGATATACAAACTATGACATATTCATTCAATTTCATTTCCACATTCACCATTATGAAAAAATAATTCTTCAATTGAAGTTAACAAGTATGACAATTTGATACAAACTATGTCGTTCATTTAATCGACATACACAGAAACATACTTAGTTCCTAAGTTCAGTTCGTAGAAAGTTCTGAAATTCCTAAGTTCTTCTAACTTAAATCTCTATAAGGAGATACTACATTAACTTACAAATCTTGCAGCTGCTAAGGGACTTAATGGTCACGCTTTGTCGCTTTGTTCTCCAACCTTTCGATCTCACAACAGAGCATCATTCAATTAACCTCGCGAACAATGCATCACAAATTCTTCCAATCAGATATCCAGTATGCTTATAAAGATTGAGTCGAAGACTAATAGGCTACGAAAAGGGATTTTTGAGCATTTAATCGAGACTATTGACCTGTTTCACTCCAGCGCTTACAAAGCTTGTCCATCAAACTATAACTAGGAAAGAAAACAAGAGCACCACCTGGTACAATCTTGCAAATTTCCTCCAAAGAAGCACCAAGTTCATCCTTCAAAATTAAAATCAGTGAATATTAGGACTGTACATACTAGTTACCATAGCAGTCTTAACATGTTAAATTTACTATAGTAATCATATATACCTAAAAAGTATATATACATCAGCTATTTTGTAGCTTTCATTGAATTGATAATTCCTTGGGCCAGTGGAAACTACAAAGACCACGCCTATAGCTTTCATATCCCTAAACAAAATTTTCTCAAGTGCAGAAACACACTAATGTTACAGATATCATTGAGAATGTCGTTTATATAGGCCACCTTCTGGAACAAACAAGGTATCGTGCTCTACGTGCTTTGTGATACACACATTTAACATTGACATGAATTATGAGATGAATAGTATCATTATACATGCACCTCGCACAAAAAATTTCAGACACGTCGAAAATTGTATGAAACAGTTGGATACAGTTGAACTCAAAGTGCTTGGACGGGTGAGATGATTCCAATAGTAAATGAATATGAATCAAGCAAAATTTTTGACTAATCATAGATCCATGAAGCAATGATCTCTTGCATTTGACGCATACTAATATTAATAACAGAGAAATTGAAAATTCTCGGTCAGTAGACAGTATAGATTTGGAGGCTTACCCAGATGTAAAAATAATGGTTGTGGAAAGATCAGCAATTTCTCTGAAGACAACAATGGATTCAAGCACCACGGGCTCAAGGTATCCATCCATTCACCAGATTTTTGTCCTATGCGTAATGTGGTTAGCGAACGAAAGTACAAAATTGTTCAATAACTCACACAATAGGTCGCTACCAATATATTTTTTTTCAACTTTGTTTCAACTTTGAAAATTAGTAATCCCCTATTTTGAATGAACAAAAGCAATCTGCAAAACCAACACAATCAGAACCCTAAACTCGAAAACCAACACATTCGTCATCCATAAAACTCCAAGAGGCCCCAGTCCTTTCTTTCAGACTATGCCTAAGAAATAAACTAGGTGATCTAACCAAATCAAATACATACAATATTAAGTATTAACCAGTACCAAAAGTCACCTGAAATTGGTGATGCAAGCATAGCCAATTCCAGCATCTGGCGCTGCCCGACATGCAATAGGAACAACATCCGACATTTGTTTCCGAAAAGCACTAAATAACTCATATTCAAGCAATAGGAACATAAACTCATATTCAAGAAAGTACACAATATAGAAAGATTCACATTGTTATGCAACAAGGAGCAGATGCAAAATTCGACATTGCAAAAATTTTGAAACAAAATAAATAAGGACCAATCACGTACCACTAAATCAGCATTGATTGAGGTAAGCCACTCTATTTCTGTTGCAAAATAGAATCCCGAGGCACAACTGCAGTCTGTGAATACTATATTACCCTATAAACAGAGAAGATATAATAATCAAGAACACAGGAAAAACAAAATTACAAAGTAAGTTATACATATCCTAATCAAAATCAAATCAAATAGCAACAAAATTCAGGTGACTAACAACAAATTATGACTAAATCCTAACCATACTTTTGTACTCACTAAAGCATATTATTTGTACCTTCTCTAACGAAGCCAGGGATGCGAATAGTAAGTATTGTAATGGTTTTTAGCATACATAGCAAGTATTGTAATGGTTTAAGTGCACAACCAAATCCATGTCAGAATTAAAGCACGTCTAAACAATAACACTTCCTTCAACTATGGAGATGCGAATAATTTCATGGTAGACAAAAAATTGGCATATCTTATCATAGAGATGAAATATCACTCCATACATAGCTTTCCCCAAAGTTATATGCACATGCTAATCAATCTAGCATATTATCACCTTGGATGTTCAGATTTGTATCAAATACTAAACTAGAACGCCAACAATTGTTAACTCGCGCAACGATGTCGATAAAGAGATTGCATGGTTATACATAAGAAAAATGATGGATACTTGAGCTCTTAAATAAAAATTCAGATTATACAAAGACCATTTAAAACCATCTAGAAGTTCAAAGACATGCATCGCCATTCGAACTCCAAACATTTACAAACCTAATTCAAGAAATTTACCATGCAAGCTCATATCTACATTATGTATTCTTCTTATCAAACTCGCAATGTATACTCATCGGATCATAGTGAAATTTTCACCACATTCATAACCATGTCAAGGTCATCGTATAAATATTGCAAGGAAAAGTAATGGTTAAAACTCAAGATATGACTGATTTTATATGCTCCAACGAAACTGAATGACAGACGTAACTTCAAAAAATCCAGGGTTTGGGACACTTACCATGATCTATTAGTTTTGAAATTTTTATAAATCAATCATCACAAAAAATGGTTTCTCATGTCCAAAAATTAGAGAAATCCATGCAGTCTAAGTACTAAACTAGAGGTCCCAATGACTCTGCTACGTTATACAAAATTCTGTAGAATGGTTCTCTAACACATCAGTTTCTGCCACCTTCCCTAGTCCGATTATCCTGAAAATTTAGTCGAGTTTTCCTAACATGGTTAGGTATAACATATCCAAAAATCATAAGATTCTAACGGTTAGAACTCAATTTATAAGCTCAACCCATAATAACATTCAATAGTTTAAAAAAATAACAACAAGCTGGCTTGAGCCCAACGACTATAATAATAGATTGGCTATTTTCAAAGGCATCATCTGAAGAGTTATGAACTTAAAAATACAACATGTAAGATGGTAATCTTTCTTCTAGCATTAGAAACCTTACCTCAAATTGCTAGTATCGAAGAGATATAAGAGTCCTCTTCTTTCAAGATTTTTATCGAACACTTTGCAAGTAAAGCTTGTAGTGATTGAGAAATCCCAGGTGATATACTCTAAAAACATATGATACATTCTTTCCCTGGAAATTTAATTTAGGGAATGCACCCAAGTTTCATAATCAACAATAGAATATACACATTCACAAATCATAGCCATGCATCACACAATTGAACCATAACAATGGAAATTAGTTCACTGTAGTGGAAAGTATAACTCAATTAATCCTAAAACGGAAAATCCCATCTTCTTCTCTCATTTTCTCACAAGTTCAAACCAATTCAACTAAACGCAATTACAATAGTGAGATTCGAGTAAGTTTGCACAAACTAATTCAAGTAATAATTTTTATTATGTGTTTATTTTATTTTGAAATGGGAACAGAAATTTGGGAAACCCAACTTCTAATAAGAATGAACCCTAGCTCTGACATTGTGATTCTTGATTCATCCTTTTACATAATAAAAATTGAAAGTCTTGTAGCCTCTACAAAATACAGCTACTCCATGTTATGATATCAAAAGAAATTGAAGTTTCATTATCATGTTTTTGCAAAACCCCTAAACTGAAAACAGGGAGAAGAAGTTTCATTTGATAAACTTAAATCAAAATCTCTAAATCCTAATCAAAGTCTCTGAACCCCAAAAATCAGAAGTCAAACCCTAGATACAAAATCTGTAAACTCTAAAAAATATGTCAAAGATTATACCTGATGATAGAGTTCTACACGATGATAGAGTTCAGAGATTGAGAAGAGAAATAAGAGCTCAGCTGAGCAGATGGAGATGGAGAGGAGAGGATAGGAGAGAGTGAGTCGAGAGAGACTCTGTGCTTGTGGCGGAGAAAAAATGAAGAAAGAAATGGATTAAGGGAAAGATAAGGCAAGATTGGGATTAAGGGTGGAAAAAAAAAAGAAGAACTCTTGACCAAAGTTTGACTGGGGCGTGTTTATCAGCTCTAGTGTTTCGACCGCACACGCGCTTCACACGCTTGAACAAAGCGCAGTTGCAATTCGCAACATTCCATGCGAGGTTGCAAAATTCGCAACAGATTCTAGCCGTTGCGAAAAATTAGCAACGGGGATTAGCAACAGCAATTTCGCAACGGACCTAGTGTCGTTGCAAATCTGGGTTGCAAATCCCTTAAAATGGTGTAGTGTATGAACACTTCCCAACATTGTTTACGAACTACAAATCCTTGAACATAAAAGAAAGTTTTGAACCCGATGAGCCTAGAGCTCGGAGATACCACTTCAACAATACTTCAAAGCCCGGTAACAATCATCGAATGAAAGATATGAGATTGGCTCTAGATGCGATGACTACCAAAGAGGTTGTGTTCGACCCTTACAAGGAGTCTAAAGAAAACCGTCATTTTTTGAGGTATCCTAACGTTGCATATTACAATGGACCGTTGTTCCACCCAAATGGATACGTTATGGCTGATCCCCGACGTGTGATGCGGAAACTTGGATACTAGCAACAAAATAGTGTGCAACTACTTGCGTTTGATAGCTATTTTGTTGGATATCCTCGAAGCTATTCAACTGCCTTAAGGTTGAAGGTAGATTATACGCCAAATCCAGAACCCGCACATTGGAGAGATAGGGAACAACATCGCTTGGTAGATACGAGTGATTACGAAAAACGACGATGAAGCTGATCCTGACTACATGAGTTATTACCTGCAATATTCACATCCTTTTGTTGTTCGCCGGGATAACATTGAAGTTCCACCCCTGAAAAACTTTCCCGTTCCAACTCATACAGGGGCACTACTTACAATTGTCGGACATCAGAAGAACGTTGGATTGCTAGTAAGTATTGTTAATTGCTTAGTCGTTTAATGTATATATATATATATATAATCTTATATTGTGTGAATCATTATTCCCTAAATTTCTATCGAGACGAACACGAATAAGCTGCTCACTCATATGATTCAACCAAGTAAAGGATCACCATTGTACACAACATCCGTGAAACCTAAATCTCTAATTATCAGAGAAGCATAAACATGTTTTTTGTTATGAGAATTAGTTCAAACCTGTTTTTCATAAGAATTTAACGTAGCATTTAAGTCTCTTAAAAGGAGCCACGACAAGTTATACTCATGAACTAGATTCTGAACAGGTGACCACTGAATGGTCTTATTATGATCATAATAAATAGCTCCATAAATACAAGTTAATATCCATTTGCCAACAGACACATTAGTATGCAAGAGAAAAGTAACTATTTTTTTTTCCTATTGGATAATTTCAATATGGAAACCATCTTTCCATAAAACACGAATTCCTCCTGATAAAACTACAGAACTCTGAATCTAATAATTTGGATAAGCAAAATACTTTTGGATGTATTGCGTTTTCTTATATCCTGTCTTAGTTTCTGATAAAAATACTAAAGCCTAGTTTGGTATTGTTGTGAGCTTTATAAAAGTGCTTTTCTGTTGTGCCGTGATGTGCGTTGCTGTGCTGTGCTTTAAAAATAAAGTAGTCAGACGTTTGGTAAACTATAATATGTAAAGTGTTGTGGAACCAACAAACTGTAAATTCTGTTTGGTAAATTATCATGTTGAAGTGCTTATGATGTGGCTAATGACGAAAATAGACATGGTTAAATTTTTTTTTTAACTACATCTATTTAATAAAATATTTTTTATTTTGAATATTATTTATATAAAGATAAAAAATAATAATAATTCTTATTCATATTTAATCATTTAATTTTTTAATTTTAATTTTTACCTTTAAATACTATTATTATTATTTTTGTTGTAGTTATTATTTTATAACAAAAATTTATAAATTTTGATTAGTGAAATAATTGTACATAAATAAATATTCAAGGGTAGATTTTGTCTTTTTAATATAATAACAAGGTTAAAATAGAGAATCAATTAATTAAAATTGAGTGGGTCCACAACTTCTGCTTTTACTGCTTTTAAAAGCTACCCAGTGGTAGCTTTTAAAAGTTGGCCTAAAACAGAAGTGCTTTTGGAGAAAAGCGCTTTGAAAAAAGTTTACCAAACGCTATTATCCTAAAAAGTTTGTTACAAGTTGGTTACAAAGTGCTTTTGTAGGGAAAAAAACAATCCCAAACGGGGCTTAAGTCATGAGAATGAGTAGCTATCTCATTTTTAAGATGCTTTTGAGTGAGGGGTTGACCTATCCCCTGAACATTCCAAGATAAGAATTTCATTTCTAAGAGGACAGAGATATTTGCAGACAATCTAGCTGTAGTATCAAACAAGCAAAGAACTCTTAGCTCATACAAAATGAAGACACCACGATATATACCATGAGCTGGTTGTTGGTTAACACCATCTTTTGTTAAGTTGTAAGCATAATTATACTAAGGTGTAATGTAAGAAATCAATATGTATTTAAGCTAAAATTTAATGTAATAAGGTGTAATTATTTTGATTGGATAAATACTTTACATATACAAGACTCGAGGCGAAAAGAACTATGACTTGTTCATTTTTGTATTTTTTTAGTCTACACGCATATAAATCTCACAACGATCAAAAAAAATAACAACTCATAAAAAAAAAAAACTTAAGAACTTCCAATATATTTATAGCAATAGAAACTAAATCGTGATTTCATGTGAGAACCTCAACAAACGAAAATTTAGAAACACAAAGTATTATTCAAACACAATTATAAGATCTATATAGTATTTACATTTTGAAATGCAAAAAATATCGAATGAATCACATATATTTTATATTTTTAAATATATAAAAAAATTCACATGAATCATACATGAGAAACAAGAAACTTTAGGAGGCCTATATTGTGTAAGATGTTTCTTATGTTATACCCACACAAGATATTTATTGTTAGTAATACTAAAAACCTAAGACTAATATCGGTATTAGTACCAAAATCTATAAAATACAAACGATAGTACTTTATCATGTTAACAATTCAAATTTTCATAATTATAGAAAGGTGAACTAAGAAAAAACTGCTTACACTTTTTTTTCCACATTATTTTATGAGCCCAGGGTGGTTACCCACCCCCTGCATATAAGATGTTTATGATTATGTAACAAAAGGAATAACCTAATACATTTGAGGATGAATATGTTGTATCATACTGGACAGATGCAAATATTATAAACTATTAAGTAATCTAAAGAAGTTGAGAGGCATTTTATGTCGTAGTCTTGCTAATACCTCAGGGACTGTGGCATCATCACTCACATGACTAGTTCTAGTGTTGATGCTTGCAGCATTCCAATAAGTCAGGTGGGTATGGAAACATGATGGGAATAACATCTTAGTTATAATTGTTTCTCAGGGAAAGGACAAATTTAAGCATTTGAAACAAAGATTATAGTAATAATCTATTTTAAGGAATAAACTCTATCAAAGCAATTCTACGAGTTAGGAGAAGTAACTAGACAGTTTGTTCGATATTTTAACAAGTATAAGTTTATGAAATAAGCAGCTTGTTTGGATCCCAAAGAATCAAGTCTACACGAAGTATCACAAGATCAGAATACTAAAAATAAAAAGGCCCAAGTCTTCAATCTTTATAGTAACAACTGCAAAAACTATTTGATCCCTACTGATGATCAATACACACATAATAAAGTTTGTTAACGTTGACTGATCAACAGTTCTATCTATATATCTTGAATCACGAGATCTGTAATAATCAACAAACTTAAGTTGTCTTATATCAGAAGAGAAGAATCATGGAACATGGAATAAACAAATTTGATCTATCAAGGATGACTATACCGTTAGTCATTTATATCAATAACCAGAAACTTAAATAACAATACGATTTAGTTTCCCACCAATGGTACTATTAAAAGCTTATTGATCCCGAAGAAGACTTTAAATTAAGGAAACACAAGAGATTTAGCATAATTAGGTTACTCTCCTCCATCAAAGAGCTAGTTTCCCACACAAATAATTAGGCAATGTGTTAAGGGATGAGCTTGCAAGAATACAATCTCCATTATTTATATTGTTATGATAAAGGCTTGAGTGGAAGACCAGGTATTTCAATTTCCAAAATTTTCTAAAGATATTCAAAGAATATTATTTTCGGATTCAACATATACCAATTGTATTCCAACTCATAAACTGAAATCTCTCATAGTTGACAACTAATATTAGCTAGCATACTTCTATATGCTTTACTAATATAGTAAGTAGAGATATGCAAACCTCCAGGATATGGCAAACATATCTTTTCGAATATCTATAAGATATTTGAATTTCGATTTCAGAATCTTGCCTTGGGCATCAAAGGAAAATGGTATAACATTGTCAACATCATATGAACATTCCAAGTTCAAACTGTGTACATCTAGATATTTATGGAAACCCGAAGATAACAAACATATCGAAAATTCCAAACACATTTGAACTATGTCAGGATGGTTTTTATCACAAAGATCGCTCCTCTCCATGGATTGGTCCTAAACTTAAAATCGGTCCCGAGTTCTATTTTAGTCAAAAATGAGAATATTGCAAGTCTACTTCCTTAGATTATGTTTAAGATATTACACTTAATCATAATCCCAAGGATAAAATTCATTTTATAAGTTCAATACACCAAATAATAACAAGTTACCAATTAGTGTAATGTCGATTCACGAAGTCCACAGATAAACTATACTTCGTAACTCCATATACTCAAGTTGTATGAAACAACTGTTATATCGTTCCTTAATACTTTGATCATGGTATAATGACCAAGTCATTGATACTAAAGACAAGTAAACAAACTTCGTATGTTTTGTTTTCAATAAACACTAACTTGAACGAACAAAAATAGAAACTAAACAATTCAAGTCCGTTGTTACTAACCTCAAACTTAAGGATGATGTGTTTGTTGATACCGATACGCCTTGAGGTTCTTTATGAGTAACAACTGAGAGTTTCAACATTTCTATGTTCTTAGTCTAACCTAACAAAGTTGAGTCTAGTAACAAAATCAAGCATCTTCGAGTTTCAGAACTAAAATATGATAACAAAACTTGACATACCAACGTTTAGTGGGTACAACTGAGCAGTGGTCTAACAATAAGAAAACTAAAAATCTTTCCTCGGATATTTTAGTGTTTTTTTCTTTCTTTTTGGAGTATAGAGGGACAATATTTAGTTCGAGCATATTAATAGTAATCATTATATACCATTTGAATTGAGTTCATGGCTTCAGTCATATTTGTAATGGACCTTTGGAATTTTGAAACTAGTGGTGTCAATGGGTACCGTCCTGCTTGGGTACCACTGAAAAATGCAAACATTTTTAAGTCCGTTTCGAGCTTATTTATTAAATTTTCCAAACAGGAACTATTCTCGCCAAAAGAAAAGACAAAGCATTAATTAGACATTTAGAAGAAAAAAAAAACGAATTTCTATATAAGTTTCTTTTTATCTTCCCCGCTTTAGTTTAAATTTAAGTTATTTTTATGCATAATTATTTATATCTCTTTATTATTGCTATAATTGATTTTCCTTTTTCTTTTTATAATTATGGAAATAAGAAAATATTTATTAAAAAAAAAAAGAACTAGAGAATCACCTCAAATTTAGCCAAAAATTACCAAACGGTAAACAATTATTTGGGGAATCAATGATAAAATTACTTGGAACTTATAAGTTAATAGGTCTTGCTCGGTTATATCCATGATGTACTAAGAGAAAACACTATGGTGAACTAACTAGGGGTTAGTCAAATGAGATTTCAAATGACTTTCAGAGAGTTCTCAAATCCACTGTTAGTCCATTGAGACTTTTGGTGAGACTCCTAATGTCTCTTGTTATTGGTTTGAGACTTTTTTTAAGTCATTTAAATTCTCTGAAACTCCATGTTTTTGGATTAGGATTTCATAAGAGTCACTCCAACATCCCTGTTATTCGAATGGGATTGAAAGTCATTGATTAATTGTTTTCAGAGATTTGGAGAGACTTTTTTAGGAAAATAGGCATGGTAGAAATCTCTCCTCAACATGTAATATTTCCGGAGACTTGAAAAGTTGGGGAATATTTGTTTTTGAGAGTAGGACCATTTTTTTTTTTTTTTTTTTGATCTGATGAACAAGTAACGGGCCATTTGTGGAGTAAACTTGTGGCGAGATTGCATAGAAAATAAAATGAATGTGGGATGAGTGAAATAAAAATAAAAACAAAAACATAGGCATAAGGCAACAATGAGATTTATTTTGACAATGAACACGTATTTTACCAGGTATTCATGGTACTTTTATTTAGACTATAACGTGCATAATAAAGTAACCGGTAGATGTTTTAAAGTTTTGATTGGATATTATACATTTCTTTGTCTCTACAAATCACAGAAACTCTTTACGAATATCATTTTTTTTGTCTCTACAAGTCACAAAGACTCTCTAATATACTCTCAGAGAATCATTTAAAATCTCTATATTTTTAGAGAATCTCTGGGAGTCACTCAAATAAAAAATATATGAAAGTCTATATAAATATCAATTGACAACCTCCCTGTAAGTTTCCTAAGATTGTACTAGTATTTAACTAAGTCGCGGCTAAAGGGAACTGACCATCTAGGGTGCTGGTGAGCCATAGCTTGACTTGCGGGAACTTTATTTAAGCATTTCGAGGATACTCGTTTTTCGCCCAAAATATGCCAATAATATCTAATCTTTGCCCTTTCCATACACAATCTTGAATTGAATTGAGTATACATTCTTATATGATATTAAAATGATTATAAGTTTATAGACGATTTTAAATTGAGAATTCCTACACCATTATAAAATGAGTATGAATTCATTCATGATTTTAAATCGAGTATGAATTACAATACGATCGAGTATGAGTTTGAAACATGATATTCATACCCTCAAATCATCAAGAAAGGGAAAAATAAAACAAATACTTTTAATCTCTTTAACCTCCATCAAGTTATGCTCTCTTTCAAAATCTCGATCCTTTATTCATTGATTTTTTTCTTATTGTTCTCTCTATGATACTACTTATTTAAAAGAAAAACTGGGTCATTGTCCGGTCAAGGTCAACTTTCGACTCCGGCAACAACCCGGTTTCCTCTGAGTATTATTTACGTGGCGAAAACCAAGTTTCCACTAGCAATTAGCCAAAAGCCATAGTGGTAACCATTTTTTGCACTCTTGTCCTAACCGCATCTCCCAGAAAGGCGGTCTATAAATATAAATTTGTCTATCGATTGAGGACTTGATGATTTTGGTGAAAAATTCTGAAAAACAACAATCAGTTCACTTTGCGTAACATGTATTCCGAATCATATATGGGTTGAAAATGCATTTATCCTATACGCTTTGTCTCTACAATCGGATAACATTTAAACGTACATCGACGGATTGTAATATTATTATTTTATTTTATTTTGAAAATATTCAAGCAAAGGGAATCGGTGTATGTTAGAGACCACAAAATATAATTTTTCACCTACCAATCCCGCCAAAACTTTACGGCAATCGGTTTGTATTGTGATGAACAACGACCAATTGTCGTTCCCAATTTGAGGAGATAACCCAGAATCAATAGATGTAGTGTTATTCTATCTAGCAGTTCTGGGTTATATAGAAGAAGAAAAAAAGTTTGAAACTTTTTACATGTTTGGATGATTATAAGCTCCAAAACATGTTTGGAGATCCTTAGAACGCATATATGACCGGTAGAAGCATTATGATCTTTATTTTCACGATAATATTTTTCTTCTGCTTGAATAAGATCCTAAATTATATGTTGGTTGACATGGTATTCTTCAACAAATAACCCAAATCAGTGGGATCAAAATTGGAATAATCTGATTGCAGAGACGTAGATGCACCCAAATGCTTCTTCACTACTAGAGTCTTAATCGTTGTTATAAAGTTTCATTTTTGCTAACAAAATCACAAACCCTAGTTTTCTTTTTTTCCTTCTTCTTATTTCCAAACCTTAAAAATAAGAAATGAATCTCCAGTCTAATTCTAAAACTATAATCAAATTTAAACACTAATTAATTTAACTGCTAACTTAATTAATCAAGGGGGAATTAATAAAATGACCATGTGGGGAAATGTATTTAATAAAATGCCCACGTTTTTTTTCATAATTTATTTAATGCCCATGAATTGACTTTTTCCGTCCCGTTTTTTTGAGAAAACGGGTAACAGCCGTTACTACATACGTGGCAATAAATCAGCCTTGAGAAAAGACATCTGAGCCCTTGAATTGTCTGAACAGGACCAAGTTAAACCGTGCTAAATAACCGAGTCACTTCCGATTTAAGTCTTACCCGAGTTCAAAAAACCGAGTCACCATCGAATTAACTCTTAACCAGTTCACCGGTAAATATCTTCCCCACCCAATTATCCAGATGAGATCCAATTCCAACTACCGTACTTCACTAAAAATCAAAAACTAGGCTTCCATAAATCCAAATCCGTGACTCGAACATAAACATCTTTGAATTGGACCATTTAAGATATGAATCAGGAACATGCAAGTAACAAATTGAGAAACCATATCTTAATGAATTAAGAAAGCAAGCAGCACAAGTTCAACCTCAAAGAACTAGCAACCGGTAATTCCATATGAAGAATGATCATCAGGGGCAACTGAAATAGTACTTCAGAAAGAGAATTAAAAACCTTAATTTCTCAAATTATGTTCTTCCCTAACCCTATTTATCTGCAAATAAAATCATTAATAAGAAAAAACCCAATCTCATACAAACCCTTGAATCCTTCTTCAATCTCAATTAACTTCGGAAACGTCAAATTCAGGATAAAACCATCCTTCCCTTTCACGGTGGCAAAAAGAAATTGATACATGATAAGGAAACATTGATGCAATCACTGATGCGTGTCGTAAGTGCAACAAATTAATCAATATATTTCCCACTAATTAAATAAATAATATAGCGGTAGTAAGGATCGTTCCCACAGAGAGCTGTGTAATTGATATGTTATTTAGTTCGGCAAAATAATAAAAGACAAGGGGGATTGTTTTAAAGTGAAATAAAAAAAATAGCAAATAAAAGAAAGATATGATCAAGGAATCCTTCGCTGCTACCAAGCGATAACCGGATTAGTATACTTATCTATCTTCGTTAGAACCATTCATCACCAACCGTAGGAAAGCAAACTAGCTCTGCTATCCTCAAAACTCCTTTTACCACGGATATGGAAGCTCTCCAATATCGATTCTATCCAACCGAACCACCAAGTAGTAGCTCACTCAAGGTGTAATCCGATCGAACGCTTAGGCTTTGTGAATTAGGTTGATCCCAGTAGAGTTAAACTCTTAGCTCAAGGTCCACTTGTCATGTTGTATTCACCCGCAATCGCTCCACGAATCCTCTCGCAAGGTCTTGCGATTTCTACTTGTGTATGAATTATTCGACGATTACTTATCTCCTAACTCAATACTAGCAATAGAACAATTAGTAAATCAATCGAGCGTGCACTCCAAATCAATCCAATAATTACTCATAAAGATCAAATAGTGAAAACAAACGATGATGTGATTACAACTCCGAACAAACTTGTATAATAATAGAGCTTCACGCTAGAACATTGAATTCATCCTCAATCAACAAAAGTTTAGCCTCTTATGTTTACACCGTTTCACGGTTTCCCCCTAAAGGGGTAAACCCTAAAATATTTTATGAAGAACAAAAGTGTATTATGAGATGTGTAGAGATATCTCTCATACTTAGGTTAAGAAGTCTCTTTTATAGGTATCCAAGTAGTAGAGCCGCCCGTGCCAAATCCCGGTCAAAACCATACGGCAACTTGCCAAAACTTTGCCTAATTCCCAAAATCAGCTCACTCTCGTGTAAAATATGTACACACAGCCAATGGACCGCGTGCAAACCATCATAAAGCCCAGCCCGTTAGTATCAATGGCTTGTCAGTTCCATGGAACTGACAGCACAATTTGTTTTCTTCCAGCCGCGGATAGTCATGTCTCCGTGAGTTTTATTTTCCCCTGGATTTTCACTTTCCTCTCGTCAGATTCACGGACAGACAGATCTCCGTGCGGTTTCAAAGTTACGGGATTTCAATTCATGTCTTGTTTTCCCTAGGACACTCATCTATCAGTGAGTATTTTTATTCCCCGGGTTTTGTTTTGTCCGGAAGCAACTCACTTATACAAGGCCCTCCGTGAAAACCATCAGTCATCCATTATCGAGCTCCTTCCAGCGATCACTTTACCACCAAATCACGACTCCATAACTACTTGCCAAGCTCCAGTTTCATCACCTGTTCCTTCTATTTCCAAATCGAGCTATCTCCTTTATCAGTCAACATCACCGGAAGCAAACAACAGATACCAACTCCAGTGATCACTACCACCTTCTTCCCTGAACTTACTCCATCGTCGCTATTATCAACAGTAAACCACAGCTCCAAGACTCCATCAACAATGGCAGCAAGCCATTTTCATTCTCTGCCAAGTCTTCTCAGCAACCTAGAGCTCCACTTCCTCCCATCCTTTGAGTCTCATCACCATACTCGAGCTATCACTGCCTGTACCTCTTGATTTTTCTAAGCACAACATCCAACTATCTAGAGCTCAACTGTTGACTCCATTGTTGCCTTATCTCTTCCCCCGTTGTTGACTCGATCTCCATCAAAACCACAAACTCGTCTATCCTCCACTATATTCCATTCGACTGCAGCAACACCTCTCGTCGTCTACTGCCAATAACTCCCTTCGAATACCACTATATATCACATCTTCCCTGTTTTCGTAAATCGCAGCTCGAGTATATCTTCCATCGAACTCGTCACCACTGACCACCATTAGCATCCATTACGAGCACCTCCGCCAAGCTCCATCGACGTCAAAACAAAGATACCAACTCCTGGATTTCTTCTTGCTTCAACTCTTCCACCATAGCTCCATTCGGTCATTGATAAAGAGAAATGGCAGCATCGTAACCATCATGTTAACTTGAGAATGGACCCATCTTCTCTGTCATTATGGCATCAAATCCATCAATCACAGTTCAACCAACAACTTCTTCATTCGTATCAATCACCAGCAGCGAACTCTCTTTTCTTCTCTGAGGTTGCTTAGCTTCATCAGCTTCACTGTCAAGAATCAATCTCGCTGTCAGGATTAAACACGGCTCCATTCTCGTCCTCGTAGCTTCATTAGGTAATCAACAACACCATCTCTTCCTTCGTTCATTCTTGCCAGCAACACCGTTCTCCATTACTGTCGAAAGCATCGGAGATCACTCGACCTAGATGCAGTTCTCTCCAACAAGCGAGCTTCTCTGATCATCCCTGATTGGTTTTCTGTCATGCAAATCATGCAGGTTCCATTAACGTTGTAATCAATCTCGTCAGTCTTGCAAGACTGATAGTTCAGCTCCCATTCCGTGACTTCCTTGAGTAATTCAGGCGAGTGCCTTCATAAATTATGTGCTTTGATATCTTTCGCAACTTTGGCTTGCTTCAAGTGCTTGTAAAATCTACATACAACGTCGGAATGACTCCGTTATTTCGCCATTAGCTTCGACTTTCCGTCCTCTTCGAGATGATATAAAGGACTCCTAGATTTGAACGATTTCCGTTTGGTCTTTGGCCCTTCTTCGTTTGTAGCTAACTTCTTTTATTGCACAAATATGTGCCAATTCACTTCTTTTGGATGATTCACCTAGCAAAACATAAACAAGAGAAAACAAGAGTAATATACAATAATTCGCAAAAATATTACTAGCATGGATTCAACACTAAATATATGCAAAATATGCACTTAACAAATTCCCCCACACTTGGCTTTTGCTAGTCCTCGAGCAAACTATCTAAAATACAACAACTCCATGTCATTGAGGAAACGGTTGCACTTAGCATGTGCAATAGGCCTTTAAACCCCTAGGTGTCCCTAGTGGACGAGTTATAGTCTCGTGAGGGTTTACCATAGATATACCCACAAAACCTGCTCCAACTTCAAAGCATTCCAGCTTCCCAAGCATCCAAAGAGCTATGAGGACATAGAGTTTTTGCATGCAAGTAATAAGAAGTTAGAAATACCAAAGAACATATTCTCATTCTTAAATGTTGAGTGAGAAATAACCACACCATAATGAGAGAACGCGTGTTTGAGTGCGATCAATAAGCATTTCGCCTCAACTTCTGCCTCACTTAAAAGGATTTTATGATAATTGCACTCAATAAGACGGCTTTTTATGGGTATCACATGTGTGTAGGTAGGAATGAAGAGAGAAATCCTACACACGTTGAATGGTGGGAAGGAAACCTTCCGAATTATTTCTCGGAGACTCCACAAAATCGTGGAAAATAAAAGACTTTTTTTCTCGATGATCTCTAAGAAAGGAAATCAACCACTATTATCAAGGATGAGAGTACTTACCAGCTTCACATCTGATTGCAATGATGATAACACCACTCTCACAAAGATCCAATAGAAACGTCTTCGATCGGCTCGTCTTCTTCATCTTCTTGGTCTTCGTCTTCGGTCTTCAAACGCTGATGATAAACTCTTGAACTTCGTAGAACTCTGACAATTTGTAACTCTTTCTCTTCAATTTCCTTATTGCTTGATACTTCCTTATATATTTTTCTTCCCCATGGCCTTATTGAACAAATAACAACTTAAATGCAAATCTTTTGTATTGTCTCTTTTTTTTTTTTTTTTTTTTTTTTTTTTTTTTAAAAAATATTGCAACTACAAAAATAATAACGAAATTAAAATAACATGGCCATGAAAAAAGTACTTTACCACTTTGATCTTCACAACTTGTATTGTCTTTGTATCATAAACTTCAATAACTCTCACCTTTTGATTTTCTTCGCTCTTGTAAATAAGTCTTCATACTTAGATATAGAATTCCGCTCCTTATGTGTAAGTCTCCAACATGTATATAAAAATCTTCTCACTGTTTGTTGCTTTACTTGGATATGAAATTTGCTCTTCCTTGTATTGTTGCTTGTAAACCTCAAACGTCTTCAACTTTCCTTGTAGATTTTGATGTCGCTCTTGTTGATGATGATGGTGTTTCTATGGATCTGTTGTTGGCGAGAGAGAGAATGGTGTTACTGCAAATCAAACTACAAGAAGGTGGTTTTCATCTATGGACGTCACCCTCATGATTGACAAAATTAGCACTCAAGAGATCAAAAATAGTGCTTCTATTGGTGTGAAGTTGGGTAGCTCACCATTGATGAGTGCCAAATATTGCATATTTATACACCTTTTTATTGGCATTTAACTCATCTTTTGTGCTCAAGAATCAGATATTATCCCAGATTCTGTGTTTTCTTTGTTTTCAAGAATAAATATGTGTACTAATTAATTTTGTGTTTTTAGGTAGTAAATAAAGTTCGGAGAATCTGAGGAGCCAAAAGAGCGAAGAATTGGAGGCAAGCGTCTATGGAGCAGAAAGCCAAAGCCCGCGCACGCATCAGTTGCAACCCAACAAGAAGCAACCCAACTTACAAGACATGGGCCCAAGCTATCCAAGACCCGCAACCCGGATCCGAACCCGCTCATCCTGAGCCGTTGAGATCTCGCCCAGCTGCATCCTACGGTCGCTCCTTCGCTCACATCATTTCTTGATACTCCCGCTCCACACCAAAAACCGCACATCACCCTGAGCCGTTAAGATCTTCACTCGCCACATCCTACGCTCGCTCCGACTTCCTCATCATATCTTGATACACCTGCTTCACAACCAATCCACCTAACCCTATACCCATCGACCTAACCCCATTTCTGTTTTCATCTTCTCTTTCTTCTCCATACCTCCATCAGAGAAAACCCAGAAACCCATCCTTCTTCCTCTCCTCCCATACCGACTGCAGAGCTTCATCATCACCACCATCTCCTTCTCTTGCCACCACCACCACTCTACCTCCTATCATCAGTAGCCGTGCTTTCCATCTCTACCTCGAATCATCTCTCTCATAGCTTCTCCAACCCTAGAAGCTAGGTTAGAGATAATTGGAGTTAGGTTCACCCATACATGGAGCTCGAGGCGATGTGACAAGAGAGAGCGGATTGAACGACGTGGGTGAGAGAATATCTTCATTTAATTTCTATTTTTAAATGAATTAGGGTTTTGTGTTCTGGCATGTATAAATAGGTGAAGTTGTGTGTGAAAAACTTCATGCCTGGATTAGCCAGAGCAGCAATTTAGGTTTAATTTGTAGTTTAATCATTTAATTGATGTTCTAATTTAGTTTGCTAGGGTTTCAATGAAACCCTAATTCAATGTTGTGTTTAAACTCTGTTGAATGTTCTTGAGTGCTTAAATTTTATCAGATAACTTCAATTTTAACACCTCAATGCTTTTCTCTCACAATGCATGCCAAGTATGCAGTGTAGTGAGGTTATATCTGTGTTGATTGTGTTTCAGCTCTTGCCTCAATCATTATTGATAATTCTCTTGACTAGTTGTGCTTAATTAGACAACTAGTACTCTAGGTTAGTACCTTAGTCAAGTTAATTGAAGAATCACTAGAGAAACTCCTTAGATAGGTGGTAGAATTGACAAACTACCCTTGTCTGCCACAGGAACAAGAACTTCAACTTAGTTGAACTCACAATAGGAGTTAGTGGTGGATTTGCGAGACCTAGTATCCCCACCGTTTATCATTCCTTACTTCATTGTCACTACAACTTAGCCGTTTCGCACAAAACTCCCTGTTGTCACATTACCACCTGAAATTCAGTTAAGTAAGTCCTTTAGATCAACTCTCAGCACCACAAGTCTCTGTGGGATCGACCTGTACTTGCCACGTCTCCGATAGATGCTGTGCACTTGCAGTTTAACAAGTAGGCTAAAATCAGACCCATTTCCAGGCCTACCAAGTTTTTGGCGCCGCTGCCGGGGACTTGGCGTGTGCCCTGTCGATCTTTGGCCTGTTTTTTACCGAGTTTCATTTCACCCCGTACATATCCACTTTGCATTATTGTTTTTGGTCTCTTATTAGTATAACTTAGCTTAAATTCTATCTTTATTTTGCATTTCTGCATCATTCACCGCATTTTCAGTTAGCATCTCGTAATTGCATTTTCTTAGTAATTTTTGCTATTTTGCATGACATCTTTGCATACTCTGCATCATTCTCTCTGTGCACTTCACAGCCAATTGCTTTACTTGCATCTTCAGCTGTGCACTTGCACTCACCACCCCACTTCAGCTGAGCTCAAGTCTGCCTAGCTTGAGCTGTTGTCACACAGCTGTATTGCTGAGCTCACTCTCTCGTGATAGCTAAACTTGCAGTCTTTGTGCTTTAACCCGCATATTCCTGGGTACTAAACTTCTGTGTTGAGCAACAGGTACATGTTGTACTGCTGTGTAGCCAAGGAAAAGGAAAACACAGAGGAGCAGAACAATTAGTGGAGTGCCTAACCCAGTTAACATTGGTGGTATTGTCTTCTATCATTGCCCTGTGTGTATGATATTTGTATAATAACTTTGAATGCATGATAGTCTTGTCCCTTGCTAGCCCCTGAAGCTACAAGTTTGAGCCACCACCTGTGTTGAGTGCATGAGCTGTAATTTTTTTAGCTTGGATAGCCAACTGAGGGAGTGATATATCATGCCCTGTATCCTTATGCATGTTTTAAACTAGTGCTAGACCTTGACTCTGTCAACCATTAGCCAACTTTGTGCATGATCGGAAGTGTCTTTGGCAAAGATTGTATTTGAATCGTGTAACCATATTGCCATGTCACATGTGAGTTTGAGCAAACCCTGAGCTTGCCCAAGTGTATTGCTCTACCATGTTATCTTGCTAGCCCCCTGAAGCTGCAAGTTTGAGCTTAACCTGTGAAAACCAAGTAAAGTCAACTGAGTGAGTTGACACAACTTAGCCCTGAGCTTATGCATACTTTTCTTTGTCAACCATATCTGTGAGATTTTCTGTGAGCTTGCCAAACCTTGCTTGAAACCTGTTGAGCCAAGTGTTTCCAGACCTCTGCATCTGGTGCAACTTGTTGTGATAGCTGCAACCCTGTGACCACTCAACCCTGTGAAGCTTTGCATACCACCGAGCAAGTACTAAATCGTACAACCCTGTGCACCATTCGCAAATTTTTGTCTTGCTAGTGCACCTGCCAATTCAAGCGCTTGTGTCTTTTGTTCTGTGAATTTGCCATGTTTTGTGCTTGGCCTGACCAGTGCATAAGCTGCACTGCGCACTCCAGGCATGTGCTTGTGAAGACCAAAGAACTACCAAAGATTTTCAAGCATTCTTGTGTGCTTAGCTCGTGAAATGATGTGTTAATTCTTGTATGAGTATGCTTAAATTGTGTTGTGCATGAGCCGTGATTATCCTAATCGGTGCCTAAGTCATCACGTGCATAACTTGTGTTGCACATTACCTGTGCTAAGCATAAACTGCCAACTTAGGCTGAGCTGAGTTGCAAAAAAGTGCCTTGCTCTGTGCAAACCAGTGCTGCATCATTTTTGTGAGCTAGTGTTTACCTGTGTTGATTTCACTAAGCTACCCTGTGCTGTGTCATTTCTTTTCTGTGAGTTTGCATTGCATTGCATTGCTATTTTCTGCAAAAAGTTGTGCTAATCTGTGCACAAGCTGAAACCCACACAGCTGGGCTGCACTCTAAACAGAAAGCACAACCACTAGAGCCCACAAAACCTAAAGCGTGCACTTGGCTGCATAAGTCAAGCCCAAATCTTTGTCTTTGTGCACTGGGCTGTTAACCTGTCACCCAACCTGGGCTGCTTCAACTAAACACAGCCCACAAAACCAAAACAAGCCCACTTGTTCTCTGCAACAAATTAAGCCCACATAAACCAAATTGAGCCCACACAATCCAAAGTCAAGTTCACATACCTGGGCTCTCCAATAAACCAAATAGAAGCCCAAATACAAAACCAAACCAACCCAACAAACCAAAGCCCATTTAAACCAAATGAAACCCAATAAACCAAACTGAACCCACTACAACTGGGTTTTGAGTTCAATTTGAGTGATAAATCATGTCGGAATTTTGGTCTGCAACTGGGGATACAAGCAAATCCATTAGGGAGCTTGCTTACGGGCATGCTTCACAGTATGAACTCCCCACATACCATAGTGATTTTAGGGAATATTATGAGCCTTCTCAGGGCCCTGACTTCACATACCCTAATCATTATGAGCACATGTATCATTCACCACAAGTTGAGAATGAACAATTTCCTCATACCCAGTCATCACTTCTAGATCAATTGGAAGCTCAAGTTTCTGCTTTAGAAAGGCAATTACATGAGCAATCTGTCAAATCTAATCCCCCTAGGCACTATGCAATGTATACTTGTACCTTATGTGGTAGCTTAGACCACCTGCCGAGAACTGCTACATTTTACATGAGTTTAGGCGGTCTAGGGAAAGCCATGATAATCAAATGTACGAATTGTCTAGAAGTGACTATGACCATACACACATGCATCATCCATCATCATGGGAAGTTGAACAATGTTATACTCACCCAACGCCGTGTTTGCAATCAGTAATGGAAACGCTCATGGAGCAAAATGCTAGGCTTGAACTGAATGCAATACACGACCATCCATATAGCAACATGTCTGAATTTCCCTTCTCTAGTGAACCATGTGCACACCCATGTAATGATCATTCATATGAAACATGCATACCCACTAGTGAAAATTCTCCTTCAATTGAACCTAATCTAGAGGTAGATGAGTATCTTTGGAACTCAAATTTTGAATGGGGAGATGAATTTTTGTTATGATGATGATGATGAATATGAAGAGCATGCGTATTTCAAAAATGTAGTAGAATCTTTTGGTTCAGAGACGTTAGGCGTCTCTTCTGTGAACCCTATGAATGATGCTTCTTCTAATATTCATACATGTGATGCTGATTTGGAACCTGTGGAATTGTCCTGTGAAAATGAGCATGCTATACCACCTGTTTGTGACCTAGGAATAGCTGAATTGTCTTTTGACACGGATGATTCAATGCATGTGCTTAACTCCATGCCTAGGCTACAACATGATATCTCTCCTGGTTATGTTATACATAAGAATGATGATGAGTATGACCTGGAGATTGATGAATTGTTCTATGCAGGTGAACATGATTTACCCTCTTCTGACTTTAGGAAAGTGTGTGATGGTGCAAATGATTTTATAAATGAACACAACTTAGATGTACCTGACCCCTCTCCTGAGTCACAAATTGAAACTCCTCCACCAAACCTAGGTGTAGTTTGTAACAAAATTGCAAAACCAACTTTTCTCGAAAATGCCTAACTTAGGCCTAGAACTTTGTGCTTCCCAAGTCCTCTTGGACTACTTTGCATCAAAGTATAACACCTTTAAGGGAACCACAGTTGGAATGTGTATGTCTGCTTTGTTCTTAGCAAAACTCATTTTGAGTTAGACCTTTTGCATGATGTACCTTTAAAATTGCAAGATTTTGTGCTCAAAACCGCATCCGTTCACAAGTTTAGGTTTGGGGGAAAATCATTCCCATTTGCAGTCTTACTTGCACTATCATGTTATATTTGTGTAAGACTGTTGATGTTTGTACATATTTTATATTGGGTTGACCCTCAACTCTTTAGATTGTTGGTATATGGTGAATTTTTGTATATAATCCAGTAGACTTGTTAAATTTTTCTTTCTTGCATCGGTTGAGTCTTCTTGCGCATATATTGTGCTAATCCGATATGATCTCCACTGAGAATGTTGGATTCTAGCCTTGACTAATGAAGCTCTAACCTTGCTCCCGCCGACATCCGGTAATCTCTTCCCTTTTCTTTTATCAGTATAGTTCTCTTGGTATGTAACTGTTTAAATTTTTCCTATCTGTTGACACATTGAGGACAATGTTTGATTTAGGTTTGGGGGTGTGATTTGCATATAGAGTTTTGAGTCTTTTTGTTTTACTTCATTTTTAAAAAAAAAAAAAAAAAAAAAAAAAAAAAACTCTTTTTGTAAAAACCTCCAACTTTTAGAGATTTTAGAGTCACTAGCATGCTTCTAGCTATGTTTACATAGAGAATATGACCGAAATAACAGAAGTTAGAAGTACCGGAGAACACAATCGGGTTTCTTAGTTGATTAGAGCGTTAAATTTGGATTTAACCATACCGGAGAGCGAATTAGGTGCTGTTTAGATATTCGGTAGTAGAATTGTGATCACCCATAGTGGAGACTACCCATTTTACATCAATTGAGGCACCAACCTTCAATTTTTTTGCAACTTTCTAGAAAAGCTATTAGAGTGTGTGTCACCGTACGTCAATTCCGGGTAGGAATGGTGAGCTACCCAACTTCGCACCACTTTCAGCACTACTTTTGATCTCTTGAGTGCTAGTTTTTGTCAATCATGAGGGTGACGTTTAAAGAAGAAAACTTCTTCTAAATATCGATTTGCAGTTAGCATCACTCTCTCTCTCAATCAACAGAACCCATAGAAACACATCATCGTCAGCAAGCGGAGCATTATCAGAATATTGGAAGAAAAGTTGAGATAGTCCAAGGTTTACAAGCAACAAAGAAAAGAAAAGAAAATAGGATGAGAATTAATGAAGTTTGTGAAAAATTGAGTTTTATTATTTTATTGTAAGTTCTTAAAAAAAAAAAAAAAAAAAAAATGTGGTGTGTTGTATTATTATTTTCATTTCATGTACTTAAAAAAAAAATAAAAAAAAATAAAAAAAATAAAAAAATAAGTTTTTGTAAAGTTCAGAAGTTCGTCATCTACAATTGAAGACCGAAGACCGAAGATTGAAGACGTTTCTATGGTTCCTATGAGAGTATGATATTAATTGCCGATCGGGTGAGAAGGTAAGTGAGTACTCCCATCCTTGCTAAATGGTTGATTTCCTTTCTTAGAGATCATCAGAAAAAGATTCTTTTTGTCCACACTTCTGTGGAATCTCCAGAATTTATTTCGGAAGGTTATCCTTCTTACCTACAACGTGTGCAGGATTTCTCTCTTTATTCCTGCCTGCACACATGAGAGACTAAAAAAGCGATCTTTTTGAGTGCAATTATCATAAAACCCTAATGGTGAGGCAGAAGTCGAGGCTTATGATCACAATCGAATCCGAATTCTTTCATATGGTATGGTTACTTCTCGCTCAACACTTAAGGATGAGAATGCGTTCTTTGGTAGTTCTAACTTCATTTACTAGCATGCAGAAACTCTATGTCCTCATAGCTCCTTGGATGCTTGAGACTCTTTTACACTCTGAAGTTGGAGAAGGTTTTGTGGGTACACCTCCTCGTAAACCCTCACGAGACTACAACTCGTCCACTAGGGACACCTAGGGGTTTAAAGGCTTAGTGCATACGCTAAATGCATTCGAGAGACTGCGACGGGGTATAGTTAGGATTTCTTAATTTGTTTTCACTTGAGGACAAGTAAAATTCAGGTTTGGGGGTATTTGATGAGTGCCAAATATTGCATATTTATACACCTTTTTATTAGCATTTAACTCATCTTTTGTGCTCAAGAATCAGATATTATCCCAGATTCTGTGTTTTCTTTGTTTTCAAGAATAAATATGTGTACTAATTAATTTTGTGTTTTTAGGTAGTAAATAAAGTTCGGAGAATCTGAGGAGCCAAAAGAGCGAAGAATTGGAGGCAAGCGTCTATGGAGCAGAAAGCCAAAGCCCGCGCACGCATCAGTTGCAACCCAACAAGAAGCAACCCAACTTACAAGACATGTGCCCAAGCTATCCAAGACCCGCAACCCGGATCCGAACCCGCTCATCCTGAGCCGTTGAGATCTTGCCCAGCTGCATCCTACGGTCGCTCCTTCGCTCACATCATTTCTTGATACTCCCGCTCCACACCAAAAACCGCACATCACCCTGAGCTGTTAAGATCTTCACTCGCCACATCCTACGCTCGCTCCTACTTCCTCATCATATCTTGATACACCTGCTTCACAACCAATCCACCTAACCCTATACCCATCGACCTAACCCCATTTCTGTTTTTATCTTCTCTTTCTTCTCCATACCTCCATCAGAGAAAACCCAGAAACCCATTCTTCTTCCTCTCCTCCCATACCGACTGCAGAGCTTCATCATCACCAACATCTCCTTCTCTTGCCACCACCACCACTCTACCTCCTATCATCAGTAGCCATGCTTTCCATCTCTACCTCGAATCATCTCTCTCATAGCTTCTCCAACCCTAGAAGCTAGGTTAGAGATAATTGGAGTTAGGGTTCAGCCCATACATGGAGCTCTGAAGCGATTGACAGAAGAGAGAGCGGATTGAGCGACGTGGGTGAGAGAATATCTTCATTTAGTTTCTATTTTTAAATGAATTAGGGTTTTGTGTTCTGGCACACTAGTGGAAAAAAGGCTATCTAGGACATAACGAAACGACACAATACAAAAGTTGCGAAACCGCCACATATCAAACACGTCGCTGACTAAGGTCAAATTGTCGTTGTGATTGGACTTTAGTTGACTTCTACAGCGACACTATGGTATTTGTCTCTGACTAAAGTCAAGCTGTTGTAGTAGTTGGACTTTGGTTGACTTGTACAAGGACTCGCAGAGTAGTGTCATTTCGCTGGCACAATCGTGTGGTTAGGATTAGCTTCTTTATTGGAACGGATCAGATGAAGCAAGAGTACTTCGTTATTATCGAGTAAAATATTTTTTTATTTCCTTCATCTTTCTTTTCTTCTTTCATTCATCTCTCTCTCACTTCACTCATCTAACACTCTCTCTCTCTCTCCATTTCTAGCTCTCACAGAAACCCCACAGTAGAGAAAAAAATCACACCATGAAATTTCTTCTCTGAAATCCGCCATCATCAAAACCTTTTTCACTGAAAACCCACCACCATAAAACCATTTTGTATGAGGTTCTTAAAACCCACCTCCATTAAACCTATTAAACCTCGAATAAAAATCAGATTTACTGTTTAACCAATTTCGTGTTTGAATGAAACCCAATTTCTTTTGTTGTGCAACCACTTCAGTTTCGATCTTGATTTTGTCTACAGGTAAAGGTAGTGGTTTTAATTTCAAAGTTATATAGTAACCATACAAATCACAGAAGAAGAAAAAAGGCTTCGATTTTTTTATTTTTTTATTTTTTATTTTCTTCTTCTTCTTCTTCAATTCATTCATAGAAGAAAGAAGGCTTGTTTTTTTTCTTCTTCAATCAAGGAAACATGGATTTCTGATTTCATTAGTTATGTTTCAGTTTGGGTGCTGCTGAAAAGGTATTTGTTTCGAAACCCCAGATCTGTTTGTTCTTCATAGAACGAAGTATATCTTCGTTTCATAAGGATGGAAGAAGACCATTTGTGGGCAAGTTTCTCTTGCAAACCCTAAACCAAGTTTGATTTTGATTTTTGAAGTTTGATTTCGATTTTTTAAGTTGATTTAATATTTGGGTTTTTTGTTATTTGACTATTTCTAGTATGATTCCACACAAGACCAAGCGAGGCTGCTGTAGTTTTTTGAATCGCGGCTTATGATGGTATCCCAACACCATACGACAAGATTAAGAGGATGTAAGATCTGGTTCCTGATTTTCATATGAATTTAAGGTTTTATTTGATGGGTTACATATGTGTATCTGAATCGTTTTTCCGTTTCTAGATTAGAATCAAAATTTCATTGCATATAATTTTTTGGTTCAATTTTATTTTTATGGGGAAGGATTTATTTTGATAACTCATTCTGTGTGTAGATGCTTGAATAGGGCTTGGCCTGGTCTTGGAGAAGCTCTGAAAGGTAGCATTGAGAATGAGATTCATGGGTAAATTCTCTAACTCCACTAATCTATTGCTCGATTTTGTATTTAAGGAAATGTGCACTGAAAATGGGATTCTGGTTAACTTATTTTTGTATGTTTATTTTGGGCAAGATGGTGACGGAACAAAGATTGTTGATGGGAAATTGTATCCAGAAAATATGGTGATAACTTCAAAGTTAAGAGATCTCCTTATATTTTCGTGATAATGCTTTGTAGCTTGATCAACTCAGTAGATTTTTCATAATTTATTTTGTTAATCATAGTAGGTTTAGTGTTCAATCTATATTCTATTCGAAGACAGGCTCTTTGGGTTAATCTCACTATGTCAAGTTTTTTATAACATTATCTTAGTAGGTTAAGTTTTCGATAGATTCTCTTATAGTGTTGTTGTTTGTTCTTTTGGTTTATGTACACTGCTTTGTTGGTTTCTCTGAACTGGAGTATCTTTGTAAGTTTCAATTTGTTAAGTAGTTTGATCTTCATTTTCAATGTATGGCTTACTAAACTTTTCTTAAAACTGCTCCAAGGGTGTACTATGCTAGTTCTCATGCTCATTTAGGAAGAACTGGAAGCAAAGAGATGATTTGGAGTCTGTTGCTTAGACACTTGTTTGTTTTCTACATTGTTGTCTTCTTAGCTAGTCATTTCCATATGTTTTCTAGATTGTTTAGTCATTTGATTCTACTGCACTTTTTTTTTCTTTTTTTCTTTCTAAGTACTCAAATAGAAAATGTTGATTTATTAAGAAATGAAAATTTCATGTGTGTTGGAATGGACCTTCCCAAATAGCATGGACAACCCGACAACTCATACATGGTTACTTAGCATTGTATTTAGAGCTTACAAACTACTCATAGATAATTTGTTGTTTAAAACTGTATTCAGAGATTACTGATGATAGTGTTTTAAACAGTCAGTCCATTGTTTAGAACTGATAATAGTAAACAGTCAGTCCATTGTTTAGAACTGACAATAGTGACAACTCATAGATAGTTGGTGAATATTATTGATTTGATTTGTGTTATTCAATTAACAGGTATGGAGTTGAGCAAGAGTACACCCTCCGTATAAATATGTTTATAATAACAAGGTTGTTGTCTAAAACTTAGATTTTGTTTTATGGGAGTTATTGACTAATTGAATGCCATTTGAGGGCATGACCAACTTGCAGGAAACTTATGATGCTTCATTTAAGATGACACAGTGCCCTTCTCTATGTATGTCCTGTATTTTTTACATTCACTTGTGCAGATAGATTTTGTTTTATGGAAATTGTAACCCTGGATCTGTTCACTTGTTTGCTTTCTTCATTTACAAGCTTACTGATTAGCAACATAAACATGTATTGTTATGTATGCTGGGTTTTTCTTGTGAAGATCAGGTCATATATGTTTCCCTGCTTGAGGTTTTGTAAGTTACTGCGTATAGGTTTATCACCGTACTTTAATCACTTTTCCTGTTCTGATTTTAGATTTGTATGTCAGTTTATGTTTTTAGTTTTTATGGTTCTCTTTGTTCTATTTATTTTAACAAATAAATATGAATGGGTGGAAATCTGACTCTCAAGTGTTTTAGAAAATGGTTACTATTTGGTATATTGAAATTGGAGTTCACGGAGAATAAATTTTAATTCCATTCTTCCTATTGAGGTGTTTAGTTTGTTTACATCTTGTAGAATGAAAACTAATTCAATAATTGTACAGGGCTTGAACCACTACTGCTGATGGATTTAATGTTGGTGGTGGAGTGTGCTGGTGGTGTTGTTAGGCGAGTGAGATTTACGTTGTTGTTAGTGCTGGTGCTTGGGGTGTTGGTGGTGTGGCTTGGCATTTGTATTTTTATTATTGGACTGCATTTGCTTCAGCAGTGGTGAGCTCCACCTACTTTCTTCCTTTCCCCTTTCACTTACTTATCCTGTTTTGTGCTTGATTTCACTACAATTGGACTCATTTGCACTTGTTGTTATGCCATAAACAAACGGTCTTATTTAGGATTTACACGGGACTGTACATACATGGAAAATTGTTTTGTCGTTGAATTGAAATACATTAGAAAGTCTTGTTTCGCATGTTACCATCACCTTGAACTTCCCTTTGTGCATTTGTAAGATTCTGGTAGTTTTATGAGTAGTTGTAACCATGTTTCCTTTTCTTATGGTCAGGCTGTGGAAGTTTGAGAGAAATTCACTTTTTTAACCTATTGTTGAAATCTAATTGTGTTGACATCCTTCTCTGCTAGCTATAAGACTTCTTTAGATGTCATTTAATTGTGTTAATGTAATGTGCCTATCTGGATTTTAGATATATAGCGAGAACCAAAATTTTCGGGTAGTTATTTTCTGAGATTTGTTATTTTTTGTGAAGCATTGAGGTCAGTTGTAGATGAGTTGTCATTTTCGTGAGGTGACATAAATGTGAATCGAATTTCAGGAGTGGGAAAAGACTATACCTGCACAAAGACATGATATATTTCCAGTCCATCTTAACGAAAACAACGTTGCCACCACCATTGTTAGCATATCCTCCAGAAGAAAAAGAGGAGGAAGATGAATGAAGGTGAATCTTTATTAGTCGCTCATCAGGTTTTGATGTTTGCTTATTGTCCTTAGTATGCTAGTTTCCAGTGGCCTTATAACTTTGTTTAACTTACACCTAATATTAATCATACAGTATATGGACCCTTGTAGTTTGAATCATTAACATGGTTTTAGTTGTAACAAACCACTTATCTAAGTTTCCCTCTCATCATGATAACTATTTTCCGCTGTTGGGTCATAATATTAGTGATGCTATTAAGCACACGATTACTGCAGCTAAGCTATCTCCCATCCACAATATTAATCTGATTCAGTGTTGGGTGTTTTTGTCTAGAATCTTAACTATCTTTTTATTAGTTAGGTTCAATTGTTGCGATGTTGATCTTGAAATTAAATAAGGAGACGGTGAGAGATATCTATTGTCATGAAGTTATTTGTTGAGCTATTATTCAAACTCCATCATATAGTTTGAAGTTCATTTTGGTTAACCGTGAAACGTTTATTTTTGATGCAGGTGCATTAATGTCATGGTTGATGGTAAAGATCCCTGTTGCTGCTGGATAAGGAAATGTTGGAAATGGTTGTGCTTCTGCAGTTCTATGAAATTTGAATTTGAATTGACATTGTCATTTGAATATGAATTGTCATTTGAAATTTGAATTTGAAGTTGAATTTGAATTTGAATTTGAATTGTCAGGAAATGGTTATATGAAGTTTGAATTTGAATTGTCATTTGAATTTAAATTGACATTTGAATTTTAATATTAATTTAAATTTGAATTGTCATTTGAATTTCACTGTAATTTGAGTTTCAGTTTACTGTAATTTGAATCTGAATCAGAATTATTTCAGCCCAGTCAGAATGACAGCAGTCAGCCTGCAAGATCTGAATTTTTTTTTTAATATTAAAATAAATCAAATCTACGACGTCATACAGATGTCGTGCTTAGCGGCACCTTGAAAGCATCGTTATTTAGGGGCACCTTGAAAGTGTCGTTTCAGAGAAAGACACTGAATCTACGGCACTTTCAGAGGCACTCTGAAAGTGTCTTTTAACTCTCTGAAACGACACTATCCGACTATCTTAAAACGACTACTTTCCACTAGTGGCATGTATAAATAGGTGAAGTTGTGTGTGAAAAACTTCATGCCTGGATTAGCCAGAGCAGCAATTTAGGTTTAATTTGTAGTTTAATCATTTAATTGATGTTCTAATTTAGTTTGCTAGGGTTTCAATGAAACCCTAATTCAATGTTGTGTTTAAACTCACAAATGTTCTTGAGTGCTTAAATTTTATCCAGATAACTTCAATTTTAACACCTCAATGCTTTTCTCTCACAATGCATGCCAAGTATGCATTGTAGTTAGGTTATATCTGTGTTGAGTGTGTTTCACTCTTGCCTCAATCATTATTGCTAATTCTCTTGACTAGTTGTGCTTAATTAGACAACTAGTACTCTAGGTTAGTACCTTAGCCGTTAATTGAAGAATCACTAGAGAAACTCCTTAGATAGGTGGTAGAATTGACAAACTACCCTTGTGTCCACAGAACAAGAACTTCAACTTAGTTGAACTCACAATAGGAGTTAGTGGTGGATTTTCAGACCCTAGTATCCCCACTGTTTATCATTCCTTAGTTCATTGTCACTACAACTTAGCTGTTTCGGCACAAAACTCCCTGTTGTCACATTACCACCTGAAATTCAGTTAAGTAAGTCCTTTAGATCAACTCTCAGCACCACAAGTCTCTGTGGGATCGACCTGTACTTTCCACGTCTCCGATAGACGCTGTGCACTTGCAGTTTAACAAGTAGGCTAAAATCAGACCCATTTCCAGGCCTACCAACCATTCTACCCGGAATTAACGTACGGTGACACACACTCAAAAGAAAGCTCTTTAGTCAGCTACAAAGAAAATTTGGTTTGGTGCCTCTGTTGATATGAAAATAGGTAGTCTCCACTAATGATTGATCAGCAACTCTAATAATGCATTTCTCCCCGCTCCTAATTTGCATCACCGGCATGATTAAATCCATTATTTAACACTCTAACAAGTAAGAAATCCGAATGTAGTTCTCTAACACTTCCGAGTTCAGTTATGTCGGTCAGAATCTCTATGTAAACATACCTAGAAGTATGCTAGTGACTCTAAAATCTCTACAAGTTGGAGGTCTTATTCAAATATATACAAAAATTTTGACTAAAAAAAAAAAGCTAAAAACTCTATATGCAAAAGACTCCCCCACACTTAAACTTCACATTGTCCTCAATGTGTAAAACTGAAAATTCTGAATTCTGACATAACAGCAGATAAAACGCAAAAACTGTACAAATTGGTAAGGAATTTGGAAAAACTCCATTTCACAAAAGTTGTTCATCTACGTGTTTTCTACACAGTGTCAAAAGGGCACAGTGTTTAGATAAACGGTCTGACAGTTATGGTCTCTGGACTGAACTACGCGCAGTCTGAATTTTTCTGACGAAAAGGTATTCGTCTTAATTCTCTTCTAAGATAGATTCCGGACTCAATGAAATTAAACATGGGGATGCAAATATGATATGAAAACAATAAAAACAAAAAAATAAAAGGGTTTAAGATACAAAACCTATGGGTTGCCTCCCATTTAGCGCTTGGTTTAAAGTCGTCAGCCCGACTCTCTTGTTATCTTCCATATACCAACAATCTGAAAATCTGGTAGTCTGCCCAGAAAAAAATCTGCAATTCTAGTAACAACTTCACACAATGAGTAGAATAATATATGAATAATGAAATTTTTATAGATTGAAAGTTTCCCCCACACTTAGTCCTTTCTACACTCGAAAGTGGATAGAGAACATAAAATAAGGGAACTTCTATAGGTTCCTATCGATGAACCTGCACAATACTAGAATCAAACACATCAAGTGGTATATACTTAGAAGTAAAATAATCCTTCAGAATTTTAGAAGCACAAATACTCAATCCCAAGTGATGTGGATCAAAAGATTCAGAAATATGCAAAGGATTATACAAACCTTCCACAATCTCTCGTATTACAGGATCCTCATCATTCTTAAAGAATTGCAATGAATTATTTACCTCATTTGTATCGTGGTCCTCTATCAAACTATTTAGCCATTCTTCGTCGGTTTCGCTTTCAACCGAAATCTCAAGATCATTATAATCCTTGGCTAGCTCAATTGGGTCTTCCACAACTTCAACCAATTTGGTTTCATTCTCAATCACTATTTGTTCAACACTTTCGTCATCAGAATCAGAATCATCTCCTAGAAATTCTAGTTCATTGGTGCAAATCCTAAAATCATTGTTTGAGTACGTTACACCATTTATAACAACGTTTATGTCATATTCATTCTCCTCCTTTTGAATAGGAGAGTGATCGTTATTATGATCCGGAGTTGAAATAACATTACCATTATTGCAAGGATTTTCCAAAGGTTGCTCATCTTCATCAGAGTCTTCGTCAACCTCATAATCTTCAATATACCAACGACGTTGAAGTTCTGTTCGTATTACCTTGTTAATTTCTTCGAGGGTCTTTTCTGATGCTCCAGCTTCTTCTAACTGATCATATTGTTTAGAAAGTTTTCTGATATTAATACGTTTTCCGCCATTATTCACGACGAAATTTTCAGAATGTATCTCTTCTTTTGACATAAATGATGAAAGAACATGATAAAGAGGAGTAGGTCTTTCCAAACTCTCTGTCATCTGCACATTACTAGAAAACAACTGATCAGAAGCATAAATATCCTCCCATCCCTTTGATTGCTCACTTACATACCCGTCATAAGGTTGTTGATATGAATGAGAGTATCCATAAGGCTCCGTAGGGTATGGTTGGTAGTTATTACATGAATGAGATTGAAATCCGAATTGATTACCACTATAATATGATGATTGGTCTTGTGCTCCGTACATGTTATGTCCATAAGGAAACATGGCGACTCACAAGAACACAAGAAAATTTTTAAAAACAAAAACAAGCTAAACAAATAACAAATCAATTAACAACCGCTCCCCGGCAGCGGCGCCAAAATTTGATGCGTGTCGTAAGTGCAACAAATTAATCAATATATTTCCCACTAATTAAATAAATAATATAGCGGTAGTAAGGATCGTTCCTACAGAGAGCTGTGTAATTGATATGTTATTTAGTTCGGAAAAATAATAAAAGACAAGGGGGATTGTTTTAAAGTGAAATAAAAAGAATAACAAATAAAAGAAAGATATGATCAAGGAATCCTTCGCCGTTACCAAGCGATAACTGGATTAGTATACTTATCTATCTTCGTTAGAACCATTCATCACCAACCGTAGGAAAGCAGCTAGCTCAGTGCTATCCTCAAAACTCCTTTTACCACGGATACTAAGCTCTCCAATATCGATTCTATCCAACCGCACCACCAAGTAGTAGCTCACTCAAGGTGTAATCCGATCAACGCTTAGGCTTTGTGAATTAGGTTGATCCCAAATGAGTTAAACTCTTATCTCAAGGTCCACTTGCTGGTGTTGTATTCACCCGCAATCGCTCCACAGAATCCCTCTGCAAGGTCTTGCGATTTCTACTTGTGTATGAATTATTCGACGATTACTTATCTCCTAACTCAATACTAGCAATAAAACAATTAGTAAATCAATCGAGCGTGCACTCCAAATCAATCCAATAATTACTCATAAAGATCAAATAGTGAAAACAAACGATGATGTGATTAAAACTCCGAACAAACTTGTATAATAATAGAGCTTCACGCTAGAACATTGAATTCATCCTCAATCAACAAAAGTTTAGCCTCTCATGTTTACATCATTTCACGGTTTTCCCCTAAAGGGTAAACCCTAAAATATTTTATGAAGAACAAAAGTGTATTATGAGATGTGTAGAAATATCTCTCATACTTAGGTTAAGAAGTCTCTTTTATAGGTATCCAAGTAGTAGAGCCGCCTGTGCCAAATCCGGTCAAAACCATACTAACTTGCCAAAACTTTGCCTAATTCCCAAAATCAGCTCACTCTCGTGTAAAATATGTACACACAGCCAATGGACCGCGTGCAAACCATCATAAAGCCCAGCCCGTTAGTATCAATGGCTTGTCAGTTCCATGGAACTGACAGCACAATTTGTTTTCTTCCAGCCGCGGATAGTCATGTCTCTGTGAGTTTTATTTTCCCCTGGATTTTCACTTTCCTCTCGTCAGATTCACGGACAGACAGATCTCCGTGCGTTTTCAAAGTTACGGGATTTCAATTCATGTCTTGTTTTCCCTAGGACACTTATCTATCAGTGAGTATTTTTATTCCCCGGGTTTTGTTTCGTCCGGCAGCAACTCACTTATACAAGGCCATCCGTGAAAACCATCAGTCATCCATTATCGAGCTCCTTCCAGCGATCACTTTACCACCAGTCACGACTCCATAACTACTGCCAAGCTCCAGTTTCATCACCCGTTCCTTCCATTTCCAAATCGAGCTATCTCCTTTATCAGTCAACATCACCGGAAGCAAACAACAGATACCAACTCCAGTGATCACTACCACCTTCTTCCCTGAACTTACTCCATCGTCGCTACTATCAACAGTAAACCACAGCTTCAAGACTCCATCAACAATGGCAGCAAGCCATTTTCATTCTCTGCCAAGTCTTCTCAGCAACCTAGAGCTCCACTTCCTCCCATCCTTTGAGTCTCATCACCATACTCGAGCTATCACTGCCTGTACCTCTTGATTTTTCTAAGCACAACATCCAACTATCTCGAGCTCAACTGTTGACTCCATTGTTGCCTTATCTCTTCCCCTGTTGTTGACTCGATCTCCATCAAAACCACAAACTCGTCTATCCTGCACTATCTTCCATTCGACTGCAGCAACACCTCTCGTCGTCTACTGCCAATAACTCCCTTCGAATACCACTATATATCACATCTTCCATGTTTTCGTAAATCGCAGCTCGAGTATATCTTCCATCGAACTCGTCACCACTGACCACCATTAGCATCCATTACGAGCACCTCTGCCAAGCTCCATCGACGTCAAAACAGTATTACCAACTCCCTGGATTTCTTCTTGCTTCAACTCTTCCATCATAGCTCCATTCAGTCATTGATAAATAGAAATGGCAGCATCGTAACCATCATGTTAACGGCAACATGACCCATCTTCTCTGTCATTATGGCATCAATGATTCAAATCCATCAATCACAGTTCAACCAACAACTTCTTCATTCGTATCAATCACCAGCAGCGAACTCTCTTTTCTTCTCTGAGGTTGCTTAGCTTCATCAGCTTCACTGCCAAGAATCAATCTCGCTGTCAGGATTAAACACGGCTCCATTCTCGTCCTCGCAGCTTCATTAGGTAATCAATGATGCGTGTCGTAACCACAACAAATTAATTCAATATATTTCCCACTAATTAAATAAATAATATAGCGGTAGTAAGGATCGTTCCCCACGAGTCGTGTAATTGATAGGTTATTTAGTTCAAAGAAAATAATGAAAAACACAAAGGGGGATTGTTTTAAAGTGAAATAAAAAGAATAACAAATAAAAGAAAGAGATGATCAAGGAATCCTTCGCCGTTACCAAGCGATAACTGGATTAGTATACTTATCTATCTTCGTTAGAACCATTCATCACCAACCGTAGGAAAGCAGCTAGCTCAGTGCTATCCTCAAAACTCCTTTTACCACGGATACGGAAGCTCTCCAATATCAGATTCTATCCAACCGAACCACCAAGTAGTAGCTCACTCAAGGTGTAATCCGATCGAACGCTTAGGCTTTGCGAATTAGGTTGATCCCAGTAGTTAAACTCTTAGCTCAAGGTCCACTTGCTGGTATTGTATTCACCCGCAATTGCTCCAGAATCCCTCTGCAAGGTCTTGCGATTTCTACTTGTGTATGAATTATTCGACGATTACTTATCTCCTAACCCAATACTAGCAATAGAACAATTAATAGACTAATCTAGTATGCATCCCAAATCAATCTAAGAATCACTCATAAAGATCAAATAGTGAAAACAAACGATGATGTGATTAAAACTCCGAACAAACTTGTATAATAATAGAGCTTCACGCTAGAACATTGAATTCATCCTCAATCAACAAAAGTTTAGCCTCTCATGTTTACACCGTTTCACGGTTCCCCCAAAAGGGGTAAACCCTAGGTTTTTTTGAAGAACAAAAGTGTATTATTCGATGAGAGATATTGTCCTAAATTCTCTTAAATAGGTATCCAAGTTGTTGTCGTACCCGTGCGCCAAAATCCCCGTCGAATGGTTTCCAAAACTCGCCAATATTCCCAAAACAAGCTCACGTCCAAGTCATGGTCGTGCCAAGGTGGCTTGAGAATTCTGAATAGGCTTGCGCAATTGGCAGAGGCCCGGCCCATTTACTTTCGATTCAACCGTCAGTTCCATGGAACTGACAGTATATCCTAATCCAAACCCACGGACATACATGCTTCCGTGAAGAATAATTTCCCCTGGAATTTTATAAATCACCGGTACTTTCACGGATACTACTCTCACCGAGAGTTTTATTTTCCCCTGGATTTTTAATTTCTCCTGGTCGACTTCACTTATTCCAGGCCCTCCGCGAAACTCTTAACTCCCACTTTCCGTGAAAAGTAAAACTCCCTGAGTTTTCTTAACTTCGACCTCCTTCTCCATTGCAGCTGACGTATCGTATTTCCAACTAACAACACCAGCATGCAGCATCTCGAGCTCTACCTTCTCTGTTTTATATTAACCCAGAGACCATCAATCACAACCAGGAGATCACCACAAAGATCATCGTCTTCCGTCGTCCACCGCCAGTTCCCCATCCATTAATAGCATCTCCATCTTTCATTCTCGTCCGCCAGCAATACAGAATCCTCCTCCTTAAGCTCCATCATCAACAACATACTCGAGCTCCATTTTTCGTCCTTCTTCTCTATCACTTCCAAGATCGTTCTCCATTACCGCTTCATGAGCAACACCGAGACATCCCCGTTATCTCCCTCGAGTCTCATCGTTCATCTACAACGATCAACTTCCTACCAGTCGCACTCGAGTTCTAATCCGTCAATGAACACGGCTTCTATTCATTGCCAAGCTTCAACTCATTATCAACAATGACAGAGATCTCTCAACTCGAGCTTCTCCTTCCATCGCTAGCCACAACACTACAATCAGCTTTCTCCCTCGGTCTTCTCAAGAAAACCGAGTCCATCATGATCACCGATGGCGACAAGGATCTATAGCCACCAAAACCAAACGCCAGTTCATGAATACCAAAACCAACACCATTACAAACTCCATTAATATTCAACACCGATGGCGTGAAGAATCTCCTACATTGCGAGACTCTCCACATCACTTCCATCGTCGATGTCGATCACAAAACACCATTATCTTCCCATATGGCAAGATCATCATGAGTTCGCAGACGTAACCATGAAACTCACTCGGCTCCATCGTTTAACCCAAAGTACCAAACTCGAGTTCCATCACCAGCTCAAACTTCCTGGTTCTTCCGTAATGCCAATGAAAAAGATGAAGTGCACGTTCGATTTATTGCATGAGTCTTGGTTGCCCTGCATAATCCAAAGGGGTGCCTTTAGAATTCAATTTTAACTCGTCGGTCTTGGACGACTGACAAGACAATTTATTGCTTCTTTCTTAGTTAACCGTCAGTTCTGTGGAACTGACAGGCTTAACTTATTCTTTTGCTCATGGCTTCCTCATATGATGTCGTAATGAGCTCATTCTTTCATCGTTTGCTTCGTATTTTCGTCCCCTTCGAGGTGATATTAAGGATTTTTGGATTCGAACGAGTTCCACTTGATCTTTGGCCCTTCTCCGCTTGCGGCTAACTTCTTTTATTGCACAAATATGTGCCAATTCGCTTCTTTTGGATGATTCACCTAGCAAAACATAAATAAGAGAAAACAAGAGTAATATACAATAATTTGCAAGAAACTAAGCAATTACTAGCATGGATTCGACACTAAATATATGCAAAATATGCACTTAACAATCAACAACACCATCTCTTCCTTCGTTCATTCTTGCCAGCAACACCGTTTTCCATTACTGTCAGAAAGCATCAGAGATCACTCGACCTAGATGCAGTTCTCGCCAACAAGTGAGCTTCTCTGATCATCCATGATTGGTTTTCTGTCATGCAAATCATGCAGGTTCCATTAACGTTGTAATCAACTGTCAGTCTTGCAAGATCGATTCGGCTCCCATTCTCGTGGTCGCCTTGAGTAATTCAAGCAGTGCCTTCATAAATTATGTGCTTTGATATCTTTCGCAACTTTGGCTTGCTTCAAGTGCTTGTAAAATCTACATACAACGTCGGAATGACTCCGTTCTTTCGCCATTAGCTTCGTCTTTCCGTCCTCTTTGAGATGATATAAAGGACTCCTAGATTTGAACGATTTCCGTTTGGTCTTTGGCCCTTCTTCGTTTGTAGCTAACTTCTTTTATTGCACAAATATGTGACAATTCACTTCTTTTGGATGATTCACCTAGCAAAACATAAACAAGAGAAAACAAGAGTAATATACAATAATTCGCAAGAATATATAGAAATTACTAGCATGGATTCAACACTAAATATATGCAAAATATGCACTTAACAATCACCGAGCTGTAGATGCAAATTGATTCAAAATCACGGAAGCAAAAATAGAAAAAAAAATCAAAATAACTAAATAAATTACTGAAACAATAACTACATGATTCCATAAGAAGACGATGATAATCTAGCATGAGCGATTTTTGATTAGGAAGAATGAGGACGAGAAAGAGAGTTGAAGAACTGGAGCCGCTGTTTTAGAGCATATCCTATGGGTAGTCTCCATTTGGAGACTAACTCGCCCATATGAAGGACCTCTCGTTCATATGAACGAGTGAACCCACTATCGTAAAATGAAAAAGAACACTAAACGGGAGACTGTCTCCCGTGAGAAAAAAAACTGATATCAAACGGGAAATAGTCCCCCGTAAAGAAAAAAAAAACAAAAATGGGAAACCGTTTCCTGTTAGGTGTTAAAACCTTAAAACATCCAGGAGACGAGATTTTTGCTTCCCTTTCTCTTTTTTTTCACTACTTCTCTACACTCTTCTTCTCTATCCCTCTCTTCAATCTTCATCTATAATCCGATTTTCATCAAATTAAATGAAACCCATTATGCATTATTGAAGGTAAATCTCTCTTGAGTCATTATCAATCGTTATTTGGTATGATTTGGTTATGTAATTTCGTTTTTATTTAAGGTTTGCCCTAAAACAAATTCAATTGTTTTGAAGGTGGAGTGAGTGAATTCAATTGGATTTAAGGTATGATTATGTTCAATTTCGTTCTTGTTTAAGTTTATTATGATTGATTTATGATTGTTACTTGTTTTTGATTCATAATTGATTAATTTTTGTTAGGGTTCATATAGAAAACAATGGATTATACTAGTTTGTCTTCTAAAGATGAAACAAATCATGTATGCACAACTATTAACATGGAAAGTGACAAATCTTGGATTACATTTAGGGGTGGATGGAGCAATATGCCCAAATTGTTTGAAATTGTATGTCAACATTCAAAGTGTGAAGAGTTTATGAAAGAATGTGGATTGGGTATGTTACTAGAGATAAATGTTCCGAAAGATGATCAACAACTGTCACATGCAATTGTTGAACGATTTTGGAAATGTACAAATACATTTCATTTTCCTACATTTGAAATAGGGCTCATGCCCAATGACTTCTCTTGGTTGACGGGAATAGAAGTAGGAAAAGGAGTAAAGTTAAACTATTTAGATTGGAATGCTAATGATGAAAATAAGGAAGATTGTGTGGAGTATGTTGAAAACCTTTTGCCCAATTTAGTCGAATTTGTTTACAATAAAGCCCAATCAAAGAAAGCCAAGGATAAGAAGAAAGCACTTGCAACCGAGAAAGGGAAAGCCAAAGTAATCGAGAAAGGAAGTGATGGTGAAGAAGAAGATATTGATGAGATGTTGGAACCGAGTGATAGCGAAGAAGAAATTGGTGAAAACGGGGAAAAGATAGTTCATGGTCTTGATGTATACTCATATTTGAAGAATAAAAGTGGTGGTATAAAATGTGTAGATTTTGGTTGTTTGGACAATGTGTTTATTTTGGTTAATTTGGAAGACTAAATGACATAACATAGATACTTTTGTTGTTCGGAGAAATACTTGTTATCTTAAATTTGTTCCATCAACATTGCATTGCATATTGTTCATGATAATAATCTTTTAATTGAAAGGAAATTACAACTAGGAAAACAATCGTAATTGAAAGGAAATTACAACTATAAATACTTGATACCATATTACCCATTACTCATCCTCGCTACTTTCTTGCTCCATCAAGTTATTTTTCTGTAGTATCTTGTTTTGTTTACGTTCAAGCCAAACTTGGCCGGTACTAGATAGCTTAGAAATATCCGCCATCATGATTCTTTCTACACGTGCCTTTTTCTTTTCTTTGATTCGATTAATATTCTCCTCTTTTAGTTGTTCTTCTTGGTCTTTCAAATAACTTAACATTCTCTCATTGGTTTCACTAAAGTTGGATTCAATGGAATCACTTGAAGTACCATATTTTGCTTGTTTAAGAGCTTTCTTCCCAGGACCCCTTTTCTTTTTTGCTTGAGCGTCACCCGTATTACAATCGACTCCCGTCTCTTCCTCCTCGACACCGTCGGCCACATGGACACCCTCAACACCAATATCATCAACAACTTGGACCACGGGTGGTGTGGGTAGCGGGGTATATCGACATATTTGGTGTAATCATAACCGGGTTCACTCTTGTATATCTCGTAGCACTCATCAAGGATGAAGGGTCTTCCATGTATCTTGTGGAAATCACACCGACCACGTATCATCTACAATGTAAACTTATCATATTAGTATTCATTTACAAACATAATGAGCAATACGTATGAAACAAAAATACTTACCGCATGCTCGGCTCCGTAACCACTAATTCGTCCTCCTCGATGTAGTTTTCCAAGAACGACGACAAATAGCTTAATGTCTTTCTTTATAGAACATATTCGGTTTTCTAAACTAGTTTTGTCTCTATCATTTGGGTTACCTTTCATTTTCTCGATAAATAATGGAATAATTCGATTCCAATATTTGGTTTTTCCTTGATGCACACCAACACTACCATCACCCGTTATTGCTATATGTGCTTCGCAAAGAGCTACATCTTCATCCGTAGTAAACTTAATTTGTTGCTTCCTACGAGATTTTTGAGTTGAAGTAGTTGCTGTTGGTGGAGAAGACATGGATGGAGAGTGTTGAATCGAAAGCAAGAAACACAAAAATAGAGTAGAATGAGAGTTGGAGTTGGAGTGGAATGAAGAGAATAGAGTTGGAGTGGTTGGTTTTATAGGCTGAAATGTAGCCGTTATGGGAAAAACAATTCAAATATCAAACGGGAGATAATCTCCCGTTTGTTTCTTAAAAACAACGGAAACGGGAAACAGTCCCCCGTAAATATGAGAAATTAAAATGAAACGGGACACAGTCCCCCGTTTGGACATAAATTCATTAACTAACGGGAGATAGACTCCCGTGTGTTGTTTTTTTCTCTGACGGGAGATAGTCCCCCGTCTAGTGTGACACTCCCGACCACTCAATCGATCGAGCGAGTGCATGGTAGTCTTTGGCTGAAAAGGGACCAAAACACTACCCATAAAAGACTCTATTTTGGTCTAATTGGTAGTGCACTCCTTCAAATGAAAGAGTGACACTACCCATAGGATTTGCTCTTAGAAGTGGTGAGGTGAAGAAAGGAGATAAAAGAAGAAGATAGGGTTCTGAAAAATCCAACGGTCACATCTTCATCATATTCATCTTCAACCGTTCATCAGTTTTGGGCAGATTTGTAATTGCGCCCACATTTTTCTCATCTCGTGTGGCGATAAATTGACCAATTAAACGATTTTTTTACTAAAACGGTGGGTCCGGACGGAATTCTTAACGGCGTGGGCATTAAATAAATTATGAAAAAAACGTGGGCATTTTATTAAATACATTTCCTCACATGGGCACTTTTTTAATTTTCCCATTAATCATCACCAATGGTTAAGGGCATATTAGCCATTAACATAAATAGGTAGTTGAAATTACCTTTTTAATCTAATGTTAGGTCCCAAATAATTTTTCTAGAGTACAAATTTGTGTATCCCATCAAAACCGGGGTGCACATTCCGGCTCTTCTCGTTGGGAGTTTTATTCGGTCAAAACCAGATTCAGTATTTATATTTCTAATAAAAACGTCTTACACCACAGGATAATATATCTTGGAATATCTTTTCTCTCTATCTTTAAAATTATAATTCACATATAACCGTATACCTGAATTCATTAGTACTTGATGAGTTTGATTTGATCAATTAAAAACAATCATCTAAAACATAAAGCAAGATGATTGGTCACAAATATATATATATATATATATATATATAAAAATCTTCACACATGAACGAGAATACTCATTCTATCGATTTTATCTTCTTCCTCCTCAGACTGCTGATAAATTTATTTAGGCTTAAATTTTGATCAATACGGATTTCTTATCTTAGTGTAAGAAGAGTTTTGTTTAAGAAAGAATTCATTTTTTTAACATAGGTTGTGATTCCAATCTAAGAGTTTTTCTATTTGAGAGAAAAAAAAATCAAAAAACAAAGTAAAAAAAAAAAAAAAACTATTAACACATTAGGAACATTTCCTAGTAAGATGAACTTGTGGTACGTTTGTTTGTTTGTAGAATTCATGATTTCAAGGATTTATAATCCCATGGGATTACAAAATTCTGGGATTCATGTAAATCCCTCGTGTATTTGGTAACTCATTTAAAATTCCTAGGATTTATAGAATTATCTTGCTTTAAAGTCCATATACTGTTTGGCGGTACCCTCAGAATCTTAAAATTGTATATTTATGAGATTTAAAGTTAAAAAAAGTGGGTCCATAAATCCCTTGGTAAGTTTCCCAGCAAATCTTATGGGGAGGGGTCGGACTCAATATGGAGGATTTGCTGGAAAACTGATTCCCGTGGGAAATGTAATTCTAGGGATTTGGGCAACCAAGCGTACCGAAGGAAACGTAATTCCACCAAATCTCATGTACCCATAAATCCCTCCTTTAAAATTCTACATCCAAACCCACCATTGATATTGTATAATGCCATAGATAGATATTGTATTGTCTGAATACCCATTACTCCTTGGTTAACTATTTTATGCAGATATCACTTTGGTAAAAGTTAACAAGTGAAAAAATCATAGCCATTTTTGGATATGCAGAAAGGTAAAAAAAAACGAGAATCACAAAATCTTCCGATCTTCTTTTGATCTAGGGAATTTACCTAAAAGTGTGATTGAAATGTGCATTTCTTCCAAAAGTGTGACCAATTTGAAAATTCTTCTAAAAGTGTGACCATGACCGGTCAACCGACATATATGCCCTAGTCTTTTACGGAAATACCGGATTTTGTCCTCAGATGTGTACATATCGACAACATATGTGTACACATCGGGTAAGGATGTGTAGACACCCCTTCATGGATGTGTACATATAGACACACTGATACCCCACCATATTTTAACCGATGTGTTGATATTATATGTAGACATCCAGAATCTAGGCGTAATCATATGTGGACATCCATGTTTCGAAGTCTAGACATGAGACACTATTCATAAAATATGTGGACATTAGGCTATAAATATGTGGACATCAGCTATAAAATGTGGACATCAGCCATACGTATGTGGACATCAGGCTATAAATGTGTAGACATCGGGCTATAAAGGGTACCTTGGGTATTAGGTAAAGTCAGTCACACTTTTGGAAGATATTGGGGATCAGTCACACTTTTGGAATAAATGCACATTTCAGTCACAGTTTTGTGTATTTCCTCGTTAACTTTAAGATAACATCAAAATTGACTCGGCAGAAAACATGAGTAAGCTGAACTTGATCTGATTATAATTTTGAGAAGATAAAGAGGTTAAAGAGAAATTATCAAAAGGAGGCAATTTCAGGACGATTAAAAGTTTGATTTCGTTTGCTCTTCCTTCTGGCATCTCTCTTTCTCGATCTCCTCTTGATACACCAACTTATTCTCACCCTTTTACATTGATGTTTTTCATTGGTTTTTAAGGTTCTGCTGAGACTAGGTTTTCTTCAGAGGTGCCACCATGCCTAAAACCCTATCACCCTCTTGCTCTCAGGACCCAACCTTTTGATTCTCGGAACGGTTTGATCCTTCAATGCCCTTTCAAAGACTATGATGGATGTAATAATAGTTTGGAGGGCAGGGTTTCGCCAGAGATTCTCTTTTTGTACACTTGCACCAGCGACATTTCTCTTAAGGTGGAGGTAAAACTATATGTCAGGAGAGGATTACAGATATTGCATAGGTCTATGACGCTTTGATGGAAGTCTTAGTTCAGTTGCAAACGTGGATTTGCACCGGATGCATGCACTTACATGCTTTGAGCAGAGCTTACAGGTCACATATTGGGGATGTCATTCAGGGGCCATATGATGGATTTCTTATTCACGGCTTTGACATACAAGGTTGTATAAATGAAGTTGTTGCTTCGACTATTGTTACATATGATGAAGACGGCCCTGCAACTCTTACTTTGGAGTTACTCAATGATATGTTTCAGAAGCAGTTTCATGCGGTATCAAGTATACTTGTTCCTTGCAGGCTTAACTTCTCGCGTACGTTGAAGGTTGTTATCGACAAAATGCTTCTCAATCCCACAGAACTGACCTCTTGGATTCAGCTTATACTTTTCCATATTTTTACCGTTGGTGTTTTTATTCCTACAAGTTCCAAGGATGATAAGTCCGAAAGAGGCAACAAATTGCTAGTATTAACCAAGCCCTTTTGAAGTGGATGGAGACCAATGGTTGTGCGGCCTTAGCTTACAAGATGCGGGAAAAATTTGTTTCATCCTGTCCATTGGGCGTTCTTCCCCAAAAAAAAAACAACACCAATTTGATTGAAGTACGCAAGAAAATCAGTTGCGCCCATTACACCATCGCGATTGAAGTGGTATTGCACCTAACAAACCTGAGACTCTCACTGAATTGCAGCTCAAGCATCCATACACTTCACCCCCACCATTCCACTATTAATTCCCCTATTGTCAGTGTCGATAATATTGTTGCCCTCCGTGGTTTGACTAGCTTTCCGAAGGGAACATCATGTGGTGGGATGGTTTAAGGGCGCGGAACCTAGTTGACGCCATGAGTGGCCCTGCAGCTGCCATTGCGGACGATCTTATGACATCCTTTACAGGCTTAATCAACCTCTAGCTCGTTGGACATTGCCCTTGTGAGCTAGGTGAATTTTTCGCAAGTGCCCATCTCACGCCACTTCTGAAACCAAGAGGTGGGATTGGATCCATTTCCGTTGGACTATATGAAGGAGATTATTTTCGAAATTGGCCGCTTCTGCCTTTGGTAAAGAGATGGCAGTCTACCTCGGGAATTTTCAGTTTAGCGTTGGTATGCCTTGTGGTGGAGAGGGTATTATGCATTTAATTAATAGACTCCTTGAGTTTAAAGGACATCAAGACAATTTTTCCTTGGTGCTTGTGGACTTCAGCAATGCTTTCAATTTGGTGTATAGAACGAATTTAATCCTTGAAGCAAGACATAGTTGTCCAGCCATTACTAGGTGGGTCGATTTTTTTATACCAAACCGGCACGCTTGACGATGGGGACACTAATCTTTCGTCTGCTCAGGGTGTTTAACAAGGTGACCTTCTTGGGCCTTTCTAATTTGCTATGGATTTACATACTCTCGTGAAAAAAAATTTGATAGCATGTGTGATTTAGACCTTCATGCCTGGTATTTGGATGATGGAATAATTATTGATGATACCATTGAGATCTCTAAAGATCTTGCAATCATTCAAGCTGAAGGTCATCTCAGGGGGTTTCACTTTAATGTTTCCAAAACTAAGGTGTTTTGGCCTACCCTTGACCCTTGTAGTGTTGCATTGGCTGTTTTCCCCAATAACATTGGCAAACCGGTGAATGGCGTCAACTCTTTGGTGCACCGGTTAGCTTGGACTTCCAGTTTTGTAGTCAGATGGTGTTAGGGTGAACAAGACTATTCAAATAATAGATTCGATTCGTAAGCTTAGGGACCCTGAAAGTGAAATGTTGTTTCTTCTTAATTGCACTGGCGCTTTACATATTTATTTTTCTATGCGCACCACTCTCCCTGCAGCAATACAACAAGTTCAAGATCGTTTTGATCGCCATGATTTCCAACACATTCGCCAATTTTTTTACGTGTGATGGCTCTGTCCTTTGCAACAACGCATTGCTTCTCTTCCCCTTAGGGATCGTGGACTTGGAATCTACCCCATGTCTAACACTATTCAATATTGCTTCCTTGGTTCTTGGGCTCAAACAAAATCCTTGCAAGAATATACTCCGTAACACCTCAGTCACGGGTATAATCTTTACTTTCTAGTCTACTCTTGACAATTACATACACTTTTGTGGCTCTTTACCTTCTTCTTCCGGTATCGTCAACACTTCCCCACATCTTATGAGTACCTTGGCAGTCCCTTACTTCAATGCTGTGAAGAAAGATATGCCTACAAAATTTTCTATGTCTGAGCACGACTCTATTTTATGGAAATGCAACAAAACTAAGTATACTCAGAACTACCTCATGGCCTTCCTATTAGTGGGCTTAACCAGAGTATTGGGCCATGCCAATTCACCTCAGTTCTTTGCTATCGATTGGGTATCCCATTTTTTGAAGAAGGTATCTCTTGCTCTAGTTGCAATAAGGAGATGAATGTTTACGGTAGGGGTGAGCATGGGCCGGTATGGACCGGTTTTCGCCTCATTCGCATCCAATCCATTGCACCGCGGATCTCAAATTTGGCATCCGCATCCAATCCATATCCAACGGATTTGCATCCAATGGATGCACGGATGGACGAATTGGATGCGGATAATCCAATGGATTTGTTTTAGTTAAAATTTATAGTAAAGAAAATAAAGCTAACACAAACGACTCCTTATAAAACCTACATATCTTATATATGTATACAAATGCCATGTACAACAACCTAAATAAACATCTTAAAAATTCCTAAATCATAGTATTTTCTAGAACTATATAAATGCCCTTAATTTAACGGATATGGATGTCCAACGGATTTTCAAGGTTGCATCCGGGCCCGATCCGTTATCCGTTGGATTTCAAAAATTTCATCCGCATCCAACCCATTAATGAACGGTCCAGACATCCATCCGCAAATGAACGGTTGGTCCCGGTTAAATCCGCGGATTACAGGCCAAATGCTCACCCCTAGTTTACGGTGACTGATGTGGGCCTTAAATTCCGACATGACTTTGTTCGTGACACTTTGGCTGATGCTAGTTTTCGAGCTGGTGTGCCTTCTAGGATGGAAGTAGCCTTGGGCCTCCTATCTGATGATGGTTTTGCGTTGAGGCTTGCTGACATTCTTGTTTACAACTGGGTTAATGGCCAGGACACGTGTTTTAATGTCACTGGAGTTTCTCCTTTTACAAGAGGAGAGATTCGTACTTTCGCTCCCGGCCTTGCCATTTCTAATGCTGTCTCTCGCAAACGCAAAAAGTATTTGGATAAGTGTAGTGCTCACCGTTATGGTTTATGTGTCTTAGCGTTCTCTACCCTTGGTGAACTTGGTGATGATATGGTGGCTTTTCTGAAGGGATTAAGGTGTTGTATTGCCAGTCATAATTTCAATATTAAAGTTACCAGTTATGTTTTTCACAGAATAAGGATTGTCATCGAGAAAAGTATTGGTGCCAAGCTTGTTGCTAAGCTCCCGACCAGCTCCTTATCTTTGGATTTTATTGACTTCTAGTTGCCATTAATGAAGAAAAATAGAGAAAAGAACGATTGTTTTAATTGGAAAATATTTTTAATTGCTAAACTCGTTTTGTGCTACAAAAACCCACCAATAATAGAAACCGGAATGTATACACCGGTATTAGAGGGGTGCTTAAATTTGGGCTCATTCTTTTAGGCCCCAAACTAGCCACGAATTAAATCAACCAGTTTCGAGAACCATCAAGCCTGATGGTTCTCATGCTCTCTCCTTGAAGGAGGTAAGGGTTCGAATCCTGGACCTTGTAATTGCTAGTTGTATTTAGGGGCCACAACTAACCGTTGTACTAACCCATCAAAAATAAATAAAAATCAACCAGTTTCCGTTTGGGTTATAGTATCCACTTTACACCCCAAAAATTGAACCTACGGAAATGTAGGTGTCCCATATCGCATTATAGCAGCCACACTTTCAAGAAGCCGGATTTTACTGTCCCACGACCCCCACGTCACTCCTTTCCATATCTTAAAAACCTAATTTAAGTTTATTTCCTAATTGAGTTGTTCAAAGAAAGGAGAACCCAAATTGGAAATGGAGATGGAGGTGAAAGAGACTCAGCTCGGTCAAAACGAAGATGCAGAACAAAATGCTGCTCCTCTGAAGAAAAATGATGGTAATGAAAACACCTCACCGGAGATTATGTTGGAAAAGGGTAACAATTTTGTTGAAGAAATCTCATTGAATGAGAAGAATAAGGAAGGAATTTCATTGATTACTCAAATGGAAATGGAAATTGAAGTGAAAGAGACTCAGCCCGGTCAAAATGAAGATGCAGAACCAAACGTTGCTCCTCCGAAGGAAAATGATGGTGATGAAAACACCTCACTGGAGATTATGTTGGAAAAGGGTAACAATTTTGTCGAAGAAATCTCATTGAATGAGAAGAATAAGGAAGAAATTTCATTGATTACTCAAATGGAAATGGAAATTGAAGTGAAAGAGACTCAGCTCGGTAATGAAGATGCAGAACAAATTGCTGCTACTTCAAAGACAAATGATGGTAATGAAAACACCCTAATGGAGATTATGTTGGAAAAGGGTAACAATTTTGTCGAAGAAATCTCACTGAATGAGAAGAACAAGGAAGAAGAAATGGAAATTGAAGTGAAAGAGACTCAGCTCGGTCAAAATGAAGATGCAGAACAAAATGCTGCTCCTCCGAAGAAAAATGATGGTAATGAAAACACCCAACTTGAAACTATGCTGGAAAAGGGTAACAATTTTGTTGAAGAAATCTCACTGAGTGAGAAGAACAAGGAAGAAATTCCATTGATTACTCAAGTCAGCGATACAAAAGAAGAGATTTCTGGAGATACTAATGATAGTCAAATTTCAACTGAATCTAGTAATAATAAGAAGATCAAGAGAAGATGGACTAGCGAGGAGAAAAGGGATCGGAAAAACTACTTTTCTAATGAAGGCAAAGTAGTTTCTGAAAATTCAAAGTCCATAAGTGAGTATAACCACATAACTTAGACCTAATTACTGAATTCATTATTTTGTATTGAATTATAGATGATTTTGTTTTTGTTGTTTAGGGGAGGAAAAGAAGGTTAAAATAAATGGAACAAGTAAAAAATGTTCATCAAATGGTGGTGTTGTTGTTAGAGTGAGAGAAGTGATTACTCGAACTGATAAGAAACTTCTTGTTCTTGATCTCAATGGATTGCTTGCTGACCTTTCTAACGACCTTGGGAGAAAAGCGCGTAAGAATTCTGCCACCATTGTTAACTTTAGATGTTTTTTTTCATTGATTAGAGTTAAAGGGTTAATTTGGTTAATTTCATTTTTGTTTTGGTATTTGGTGTAGGTACTAAGAGACCTTATTGTGATGAATTTCTCAAATTCTGCTTTGAAAGGTTTCATGTGGGTGTTTGGTCTTCTAGAAAAAAGTATATCCAACCAACTTACGTTACATATATGTCTGAGTACTTTGATCTATTTGCTCTTTTGATTGAGTTGTGTGGATGTAGCTTTGTGCAAATGGTGAGACATTATATAACCTTATTGATTCAGTAGTTATTGTTGCAACTTGCAGGAGTAATGTGACAAATGTAGTTAACTTTCTCATGGGAGATATGAAAGAAAACCTTCTATTTTGCTGGGTAAGTAGTTCTCAGTTTGTAATTTTTGTCGTTGATTAAATTGATGCAGTCTGCGTTCAGGTTTTCCTTCCGGTCTTATTGAGACATGGTTAAGGCAGTGATATCCTATTTGCATTACATAAAAACTAAAATCGGAACCCAATGTAAAATCTCATTTTGATTGAATCTCTATGCACATTGTTATTATCCTGATACCTTGTCATGTCTGACTAACTTTTCTTCCTTGGCAGGATGTATCTCACTGTACAGAAACAGGTTTCAGAGTTCTAGGGGACTGGTATAAGCCTTTAGTTCTAAAAGAGCTGAAGAAACTATGGAATAAGCATGAACCAAATCTTCCATGGCAAAAGGGAGTTTTCAATGAATCAAACACATTATTGTTGGATGATTCCCCCTACAAAGCTTTATGCAATCCTGTAAGTTATCTGCATTCGACGCCTATTTATTTTCTAATATCGGGTTATTGTATGTTTTTTGTTTTTATTAGTTGATACTTATTGTAATTTTATTTTCTTTGGATATGTAGATGTACACTGCAATCTTTCCATCCTCATATACTCGAGAGGTTCTAAATGACAATTCATTAGGTGAGACTTCTCTAATTCAAGACAATCTACTTTGAACTGTACTAATTCGAGACCTTGTGCTGCGTAGTCTGCATATGTTTGTAGAAATTACATGAGTTCAACGAAGAAGGAATTTGCACATCCAGTTGTAGGAAGTGGGTAATGTCACCAAAACACCCTTGCTATTGTGGGGGTTAATGGAGTGGTGGTCTTGGCCATATGAGCAAACGATAATCTAGTGATATTGCCCATGTTTACATCTAGGTAAACCACTTGCCACTTGCCACTTGGAAATTGGACCACATTGGCTGACCATATGACATGGCCATATAATCTCTCTTTCTCCATGGTTGGTCCATATGGCCTTAAATCTTCTCAAAGCTGAAGGCCATTCTGAATTTCTCAGTCTTTCTAACAAGGCTAACTGCTTAACAAGTTTTCAGATTTTCAGACTGTCAGAATGATTCTCACATTTGTAATTTGCAAGCCAGGTCCAGGAGGAGATCTGTGGGTCTATCTAGAAGGTTTGGTTTTGGCTGGAAATGTCCAGCAATATGTGGAGCAACACCCTTTTGGCCAGCCTGCTATTACAAGCCGAAATCCCAAATGGGGTTTCTACCTAGAAGTTTTTAATGCTGTTGTAAGAAAGATGAGTCAGATGGAGTTTTTAGAGTATCTTTAGAGCAGATTTGGGAGCATTTTTGAAAGTCCTTTTATAATTTTATACAGGTTAAAGTTAAATTAGGTTGAAAGGAAAATGGTGCTTTGAGGAAGCTTTTGTGTTAGTTAATGAGTCACTACTACAGTTATGTGGGCTTTGAAAATATTGTATTAGACTTAGTAGCGGTATTCCTCTCAAAAGCTACCAAAAATAGTATAGTGCCATATATACATCCCTGTTGATGGATACCCTCTCTCCTCCACACTTGATGCTTAACCACCACTCTATAGATTTGATCGATTTCAACAGCCAGGTATACACATGCAACTCAATTGTCCTACTTCTCCTTTGCCTTCATAATATGTATTTGTTGCGGAAGTGAAGTTGTTCATGCTTTGGGTTTTTTTTACCCCTGGTTTTGGTATCTTGTGGGCCTTCTTTTGCATGATTTTCTTGCATTATTTACACATCTATGGCAATAACCGTATGAACCGTCTTTTTTTTCTTGGTAATGATTTACGTGATTCTATTTTATTTATTTTTCCTAACCAATGTCCCTGTTATTGTAACCATGAACTATTATGCTTTGAACCTCTTGGAAGATATATTCACTTGAAAAGTTACTGTTCCCATTGGTAAAAGAAATATGTGTTAGTTGGTGTAACTTAGAGTTGCTGCAGAACAATTTTCTATTAGTTAACATGCGGTTATGGCTCCTTACTAGCTCACAGTCTCAGAAACCACACAACTTAATAGGAAATCAGATTTGTCAGTTACTGTTGATTTTCAAATAGTGCAGAAAAAGCATAGTGCAAACTCTGCATTCATTTGTAGATCTAAAGAAACTTGAGCCTGCAAAACCAGAAAAGTTTGATGCAAGTACTTGATTTGCTGCATGGTTATATTTATCTTGCTGTCTGCAGAAAGTAATAGCTGCATTGCTGGAAAGTAAAATATGTTATATAAAGATTGTAATTTTCGTGTTGCTGAGGCGTTTTCTCATACGCCTAAATCCACTACACGGTAATCCCTTGTTGCTGCAGCTCGGGCGCCTAATTTCTTGTTTGAGTTGCTAGCATAAGACGCTAAAGACTATAACATGAGCCCAGAGTCATCTCAAGTTTTATGAATGTGTGTTATTAAATCCCAAATAAAAATGGGATGATTCTGGTCAGATCGTCCAAAAAAATCAGCTTGAAACTGCCACCCTGATTCTGAGTACTGCATGAATACAACCCCTGTAAAAAAAGTTTTGTGAGAAGGCTGTTTGGGGTTGTTTGTTAAAGATTTAGAATGCAATACTAACTGCAACACATGTTTCTTAAACTTATTCAGCTTTCTGATGCCATTTTGGATCATATCAGCACCATCACAGGGCTAACTTTTAGGCTGTAAATATTCCAAAGTATCATTTCTAAGTGTTTTTTTTCTTCTTGATACTGGTAAAGATGGGCCTTGGACCTGACTCATGTGCAACGGGTTGGCCGAGTTAACCAATACGCCGAGGGCGAGTTAGCATTGCTTGGCCGAGTTAACCAATACGTTGGGAAGAATTGTCTGAATCGTAAAACTCGTACAATTCAAACAACTCAGTGCACTGATTCTACTGATCGAATATTATTAGATAACGTCAATTTTTTTGAAATGTGAATATTGGAGTTTGGAACATCTCTCTTCATTAGCATTGTTGTATACTAGAGATAATACATAGTACTAATGCTTAAAACTCATACAGTATAGCTTACTTCCCGATCACTTGTCGTCCTCGTCTTCTTGCATCTAGCCGAGGAGGATGTGAGGAGACACTCTCTTCTGAATGGCTGTTGGCCAAGGAACCTTTGGATACTTGTAAAAACATGTGAAATGTGAATCTGGTATGTGTTTTTTTTCTCTCTCTGTTATTACTTCATTCGGATATGCATTGGGTTCCCCTGGGATTTGTAAAATCAATGTAGTCAACTATTTGACTTGGCTCAGCTACAGTCAACTGCAAGGAGATCAAACTTGAGAAATACACTTCCTCGAACCTCTCAGCAAAAGATGGAAAATATTTTGCTCTAGCATAATCTAGCAGCTCCCTGGCCACCCAATTTCAATGACTGTGACCTCACCAAACTCTAGTGTTAACCTGAGTTAACTTTCGATCTTTATTGATTTCATGTTTGTGTCATTCTTTTAGCTGTCGTTTCTTTTTTAAGAGAGACCGGAAGACTTTAAATTTCCCCATCGGTATTTTTTTTATTCCGGCAGGAGTAAAATCTACAGAATCCCTAAATATATGGAATTCCCAAGATCTATTATGTTGGTTGAATTCCAACATACTCGCAGGTGTTTAGTACATTTGTGAAAGCTATTTTTTTTTTTGTTGCGAAGGTTCATCGTCGGTCGGCTAGTATAAAGCTTTTAAATCTCTTTCAATAACTTATGCGACAAAAGAACCGGCAGCTAACTCAAGTTAACCAAAGAGTTTGTTGATGTCATAGATGGTCAAATTTCTGTGGCTTAGAAGCTGCTAGATCATTTTTGCTCTAGCACTGCTAAAAATCTTTCCCGCAAAAGATACTGTAACAGTTAAAGTCCACTCTCTTACTGACCCCTCCTTTACTAACAATAATGTCTAGCTAGTATCATGCGATCTACTTGATCTTTCGATTCATAAGTTATCACAAGAACATGTCAAGTGCATGCAATTTGTGAATAATGAAAGGTTTTATACTGACCTATCTGTTGTATCTGTTGAATATTTAGAATGGTAATATTATTTAAATACCTCTTAAAATTCGCCCTTAAAATATATCCTTATTCAATTTTTGAAAAGTGGAAGCAACTAGCACAAATTGCTTCCATAAGTGGACGCAATTTTATACGAGTTGCTTCCAAAATGTGAAAGCAACTTTCTCAAGTTGACTCCAAAAAAATTATTTTTTACCCCTCTAGGGTATTTGTGCAAGGTCAACAAAAATGAAGGGTATTTATAACATTCCTACATTTAGACCTAAATATGTGAAATCTGAATACAGACCTGATTGAGAAGCAAACTTTCGGATATTCATTTTCATACTCGGGATCTTGTTGTTGTTTCGAGGAAATCGATTCAGATTTGATTAGTATTAGTTTGAAGTGAGCAAGCTGCCGACTAAGTTAAACATAATCCCACTCACGTTTTCTTCCTCTATAAATAGAAACTTTAGCTACCATTCAAGAGTAAGTAGATATAGCACACTTCAATCATGGCAAGGAACATTTTATCTATTTCGGTACTCATCGTTTCTCTGTTTGTTTTGGTTGGTGTTCCTGGAGTACATTCTCGTAAGTAGCAATACTACTGCTTTATGGTTCCAGTAGGACTAGGTAGAAATAATCCCTCATTATTATTACTTGATGATTTTGTGATTAATTTTTTGATGTCATATGTGTTTGTAATCAGAAACGAAGGTGGGATGCTTAGCAGGAGAAGAAATGATAAGCGTTCCATATAATGGACATTGTGAAAGTGGAGATTGTGCAACTAAACTGAATAAGTTAGCAGTACCGGGTGGCACTAAACTGGCGCGTTCAATGTGTGACCCACTGATATCATGCCAGGGTTGCTACATGCGAATCCCACCACCCCCACCCCCACCATCAAATGAATGCTATCCAGGAGACGAAGTTATTAAGCTTCCATATGCTGGTTCTTGCCTTGAGTGTGAACAAAAACTAAAAAAGAAGGCAACAAATAATTATACTTTGTGGCGTCGGATGTGCGTTGCTTATACCTCTTGCGAAGGTTGCTATACAAGAAACCCACCACCCCCTCCAACTTCACCACCACCCTCCCCACCCCGACCACCGCCACCCTCATCAAGTCCACCACCACCCTCTCCAACCCCACCACCGCCACCACCCTATCCAAGCCCTGATTGGGAGTCGGCCGTTTGCCCTGAAGAAATGATCCTTCGAAATCCATCTACACCAGACAAGAAATGGTGCCGGTATAAACTTGCGGAGTTTTAGTTATTATCAAGTGAACCTCACAGTATCCTTCGTCCTGGTCCGGGGTTCAATAGGCATTGTGCTTAAATCTTTCACTTGTGTTCACATCGTCACACTCTGGCTTGAATGTTACATGGTGGTTGTGATTCTAGATGGCTAAGATGTAGTTGTTTCACTTAACAGATGCAAATTTAGCACTTGATGATTTTAATACTCCGTATTCTATATGTTGTACTTAATTTTGTTGATTTTGACATAATTCAACACAGGTTTTTGTACCCCTCTCTCAGTGGCAGAGCTGAGATCGTGATAAACGGGATGCGGAATAAAACATAAGAAAATCATTGATTACCACTTACTGCGTTAAACTTCATGATAAATATGTCATCTATATATGTGAATGTAACCCATTCATTAAGGCGGCGAATGCAACAAAAGCCGAAAAAACCTCTAGCATCATTTTCGTTACCAACCTTATGGCATGCCTCATGCCTGCCCTTGCCGTTAGGTGGATCCTCCTTTGTCAGTAACATGCGGTTATGGATCCTTACTAGCTCACATTCTCAGAAACCATATAACTTCATGAGATGAGAAATCAAAATTGCCAATTAATGTTGATTTTTGAATGGTGCACAAGCAGCATAGTGCGAACTCTGCATTCGTTTGTTGATCAAAAAATAACTTAAGCCTGCAAAACCAGAAAAGTTAGATACAAGTACTACTTGATTTTCTGCATGGTTATAGTGGTCTAGCTGGCTGCAGGAAGGTATAGGTGTGAACACAGATGTAACGATGGTATCATCGTGTCCACAAACAATATTCGCGGTATAATTAAAACTATAGAACAGTTCGAAATACATATAAGATAACACATCGTAATTATATAGGAGACTTTGAGCCTTCGGGCTTGTCCTCGTCTCGCATCATAGGGGAGTCTATGATGGTTCAAACAATGCATGATGCACAAATAATAAGATTATAATTGTAGAATGTAAATGAGACGATGATTTACGTGGTTCGGCACTAAGGCCTACATCCACGGGGGTTCGGTTTTTCACTATGTATCATATGAGGTTACAATGGATAGTCGAATGACTCTGAGTAGGGAACGATGCTAGGAGGAAGATAGATAAAACTCATACTTACACTTACACTTCTCTCTCCAGAACTATAGTTCTCTCTCTCTCTCAATTTTGTCGACCCCTTCTCTCTTGGTGGAGTTGGGTATTTATAGACTTTTTGTATGAGGCCCTCCTTTCTTAGACATTTGTTCTTTATCGTCTCGGTTCTTATGCCGATCCCGATTGTATCTTCTTATGGACCCGTTGTCTTCAACGGTAATGTAATCGCAACGATGGTGCACCTTCTTCTTCTCCACAGAATGATCGACACGTAACCTATGTTTGTAGCATTTATGACGGGTGGTTGGGGCAGTCTGCACGCTTCAGACAAATGTTAATGCAGATGTCAGCTGTACTTCCTTTCGTTCGTCCGATCTAGGTCCTCCTTGGGATGATAAAAAGTAGTCTCTTAGAGTCTTTATGGTACTTCGCGGTATACTCACCATCAGGTGCTCCTTGGTTTGTCTTTGTTAGATTTGCATGAGGACGGATACGTGGCGGATGATGGTGACGCATGCCTCTTGGGTATCACGATGTGGCATCATTGCTTTGATGCTCTTCTGTTTTATGACATACACGTGTCTTCTTCTTGACACGTGGTTGGTCATTAATTACGTGTATACAATCTGCTCCTTTTCTTCTATGATTTGAGATTAGTCAAAGCTTTGAAGAAAAACTCTTCAATTCTTATAATAACTTCCCCTAGATTTTAGGGCACGTTTCCCACTCCTTGCAATTACTCCTTCTTGATTTTCGGGGCGGTTTTCCCCCATTTATTGCGGTTATAAATGCAAGAGGGGAGTGTGGCATAATAACTTTTATTCTTTCTTCATTCTTTTGTCAGTTCTCTTCTTTTATTCTTTCCCTCTGAAAGTCTTAACTCTTCCTTCTTTTGTTATTTTGCTCTTAATTTCTGCTGGTACCTGTTTCTTCAGATACCGCCCTAAATCTAGTCTGACAAGATCTTTCTTGGTTGCACCTCGTAGCTGGTTCATTCTCAGAAAACTCTTGTTGTTGCTGCTGTTGGTTATTCGCTGATTATCTTCATTCTCGGATATCGCCATTGTTACAGGTATGAAGTTCTTTCTAACCGTGTCTGGGTTTTAATCAATTTCATCTCTTCTGCTGCTTGTTTCTGGGTTTTGTGATGAAGAACATGATATACGAAAGTATATACACTTGCCCTTGTTCTTTATCACAAAATCTAGGGCTGCTTTGTTGATCGCCATGATGTTGATCTTCCGTGTTCTTGATGCTATGATGGTGTTCTTGATAAAAAAATGATGATCATAGTTCTGTTTTTAATCTTTGTTATTTGTTGATGAACCTTGTAGGTAGTTATGGCAGGTAATGATCGTCGGAATAGTCCCTATAGATCTCCACCACAAAGTCCTTATAGATCTCCTCCGATTAGGAGTCCCGACATATCTCCACCGAAGGGTGCGCCTGTGAGATCTTCTCAACCGGATCTTCGTACTCGTGTTGCCCCTTCGTCATCAGATCCGAAGGCTGTTTCTCAAAAGAAAGGGGATCAGGGCAAAGGTTCTCGTTACGCGGTCGATCGTCCCGTAAACATATCTTCCTCACAGTGTTCGGAGCCGTTGGATATCTAGCCCATCCGTTCTCTTGCTCCTGTTGCCCCTTCGTCTTCTCAAGAACCTAAACGTTCGGGAAAAAATGTTTCATCGAAGAATCCTCTGCCCAAGGATGCATGCTTGGTAAGAAATCCGCCGGTGAAGCGAAAGGCTTCGGAGATGAGCCCTCCGAGGAGGGTATCATATGGTAAAGCACCATCTTCTGAAGCCGCTCCTCCTGAACAAGTTGTTGCCCCACCCTTGAAGAAGAAAAAACGGGCTCCTGTCTCTTTCAAACATATTAACCTTGAAGAGTTTAAAGCGAAGCATGGTCTTCAACATTTTGACGTTCGTTTCTACAATCAGGGTGATGACCTTACTTATGATATGATAACAAATTACAAGTATGACTTTATGCATCTTTTGACAACCGTGGGGGATTTCGAGGCTGGTTTGATGCTTCATTTATATAAGTGGGGAGATTCATTTTATTACGATGCCTTGGCTCGACGCGGAGATGGCTCTACTCAGCGTACTCATTGCCGCTCGGTGGTTCAATTGAGCGGGAACTATCTGCGGACGCTTCGTGAGTGATATCTTCGGAGCAAGGGTGAAACTTTGATGACTTGCTATACACCCAGCCCTGAGGAGAAAAGCTGGTACACTCCTGCAAACTTTAACTTGTCTTTTGGAGATTACGTTAATGGTAGGAATCGGAAGCGGTGGAGTGTTGGTCTTCGTACTATGTATGCTTCTGATGGTGAGATTCGTCTCTTGAGTGAAGTGAGCAATTTGAAGCTTCGGTTCGTCCCTGGCACTGAGAAGATTGATAAACCCGAGCCCTTCCCCTCTTCGGAGCGTCTCCGTCGTGATCATGACTATGAATGGCATGCTACCCCGCTGGAGATCATTGGTCTTTGGGCCTATGGCTGGACACATTTGGAGCATGGATGGGAGCCTACTGCTCAGATTAAACTTCGTGAAAGTGCTCCATCTCGCTATGATGACTTCTTTCCTTGGAAGTTAAATTTTCCTGGGATGAATTTTGATTACACCGTTGACGCTGAGGATGTTGGTAATGAAGAAAGTTCTGAGTTTACTCTTCCTCCGAGGAACATTAAAGACGCTACCACTGTCAAGGTATGATTTATATTTGTGTTGTGTTATAGGTGAGTGTGATATGCCCCTTGAATCATAAATTGACGTGTGTTGCGTTATAGGCTTCTATGAAGAAGAAGATTGGCCATGTTCAGTATTCTACCGTTGATGTCTAAGAGGCGGAGATTCCTGAAGTTACCAGCCCTGTAAATGACGAAGAAGGTTCTGACGAAGAGGTAACCGATGAGGATGAGCGTACTGATACTTCTCCTCATAATTACGAGGATATTTAGGATGCGGGTGGTAAAGATGCTGGGGGAAAAGGCGTTCCCGGAGATCGAGGAGATGATACCATGGCTGATCCCGAACATAGTCCTTCTCCTCGCCAGAGGAATGTAGATATTGATCTTCAATCTGAGATCCCTGAACCATTTAATTCATCGGAACCCAACTTATAATTTTCGTTTTGCAAGATCTACTCCACTGGTGGGAAAGCTGACATTGGTGCTGCGATGGGGATAACTTTCGAGTTTTCTTTGTTGTCTCCCAACGATGATTGGGAAGTCGTGGCCAAGGATGTTGCCGAGAAAAGGGCCGATGAAGATGATAGTTCCGACGGGGAGGATGCAAAGCTTCGTGCTGCTAAGGAAGCTGAATGTAGATAGTCTGCTATTGGCAATGAAACCGCTGCTGGTGAGGAGACCCCTGCTGGTGATGAAACTGTTATTGGAAAGGGGACCGCCGCTAGTGGATCTTTCGAAGGCTTCGTCAACGCTGTGATGCGTGAAGGAGATGATGGGACCTTCGACTGGTTGAAGAAAATGGGTCTAATGAATGTGCCTTATCCTGCCCATATTGTCCCTGGGGAGAGGTACTCTGATGCCTTCACTAGAAAACAGATGAAGTTATCTTCTCATGAAAGGGTTGCCGTGCTAGGCCTGGGATCGGGACTTGGGGGCTACCTCTTCGAGTCTCTTGGTCAATCCCCCTTCTTCCATTTCTGCTATGATCGCCATAGATGATGGGCACCAGTATGGCTTCCCTCAGCAACGTCTCCTTGAGGTAGTGCATTATCTTCACTTGTGATGATTTAGTTACGTTCTTTTTTAGTGACTTGTATATTTTTGGTTGTTATAGTTGGCGACTAGAGAGTAATGCAACCATACCCTATATCAATTTTTTAGAGCCAAGGCATTGAAACTGGAAGCGAAGCTTCGTCATAGGGATGATGAGCTCGAATCTGCTCAGGAGTTTTTCAAGACCAATGACAAAGAGATATTAGAATTGAAGAAGCAATTGAAGGGGAAGGAACATGTTGGTGCTACCGAAGAACAACTTCGTCAGGAAGTTGCCTCTCTTCGTGGAGATTTGGAGAAGGCTCGTGCTAAGGCTTCGTCTTCTAAAGGTTCGTTTTTTCGTCTTTTATTCTTCCTTCGCCTTATTAATATTCTATCTGAATTAGCCGGCCATGTCTCCAGCGGGTGAAGCCTAAGAGTTAATATGGCTTCAAGGCGAGAAGACTCGTCAATATTCTCGGATTAAAGAGTTAGTGTCGAAGATCATAAAAGAGCCCGACAAGTGGAATTCTCGTGCCGCTCAGCATAACAAAATGTTGGTGGATGTTCGGAGGCAGCGAGATCATATGTTTGAAATGCGGAATTCCCCGTCGGCTGCTCGTATCCAGTATGAATGTGCCATGGAGTGGATGCGCCAATCTCTTCATGAGGCTCGAGATGAGGCTTCTCGATTAGAAGCGAAGGTGACGGATTTATAAATGGAGTTTCGTCAAGCCCAATCGTCCCATGACCCTGAAATCCGGGACTATATACAACGTCTTGTTCGAGTGAGGGACGATGCTAGGGCGGAGGCGCATGCTCTTAGTAAAGACTTAACGGCTTCCCGTGCCGATGTGGCTCGTCTAGTGGACTCTGAAAGGGATCTAGAGGTTAACATGTATAGACTCACTAAGGAGATTGAGGAGATGAGTAATAAAGGTAATCGTTTTCACCACTTGGATTCCATGAAGAAGGTAGAGTTGGATCAGTGCCAATTTGAACTTGAAAACCTTTGAATCGACTATAAGAAATTTTCCGACGAGTATGATTTTCTCGATGATGCTCGGGACGCAGTAGTTAATGAATTTGAAATAGCTTCGGCTAATGTCGAAGGTATATGTTTGTTTGGATGTGGGTAGCTGTTTAATTATTTTCTTCTAATTATTTCATTTCTTATGTTTCAGAGATCGAGAGACAACTTGGCCATGCAATTGAAAAGTTTGAAAAAGCTCAATCTGAGCTAGTTAAACAGCAAGGGAAGAAGAAGTATTATGAAGTGCTAGCAGGGTCTCGAGATGTAGCAGCTAAAGAATCGGAGAAGGAGGTGGAGAGGTTGACATCGTTGCTGAACCAATCTGATCTAAAATCATTGTTATCACGCATGAGGCACGTCGTCAGCTTGCTATGGAGGTGAATAAGACGTTGTTACAGATAGAGCAGGGTCTCCTGAAGGAGCATGGCACAACTAAGAGGTATAAGCGTCGTCCTGTGGCCGAACCATTCAAGTCCTCCTTTGGTCCATCTTCTGGAGGGAGTGTTCCTTCATCTCAAAAGGAACGTTATGTCGATCATGCTGAGCCTTCAGAACCAAAGTAGTGCCTCGTGCTAGAATAGGAATTTTATCTTTGTTGATTATGCAGCTTCGGTCTATTTTTTGTATATTTTTTGTATCTCTTGTGTCTCTTTCATGCTCTTATCCCTAGACTTGTAGTCAACTTTTGTGAAATTGATCATCAGTCTTTTTAAGTATGTACAACTTTGATTTATCTGCATTGTTAATTCATTTAATTTTCTCAAAAGAAAGGAAATGTGTTAAAAACGAAAAGTGTGTTGTGCTAACAACGAAGGTATGTACCTCCATTGTTGATTTTGGATCTATCACCCCGTCGGCTAACCCTGGGCCAGAGGATTATCGGACGGTGGGGGTTGATGCAGCATTCTCAGATATGTGATGTGTTATTGAATTATTTACATGCATCCAATCTGCCGAACCGCTGCCTTATTGTTTGGTTGGGTATATCTTTCTGCTGGAATCCTTCCCCATGGTCATACACTCATAGACGCTGCCATGGGAGTCCCGAGAGATTGTATACAAATACTTTCCCCAATATAATAGTTCAAAAGATTTCTATTTGATTAATTTGGTGAGGCCTGCTACTCCTCGTCCAGAGATAGAAACATGTCGAGCGGATACGTTGTCTTCTTCTTCTAGTACTCTTCACACATATGCAGAACTGTGTTGCTTCACGGATAGTACGGCTTGAGGTATTTTGCTTTCCAGGGGTGCCTTGGGATTTCTACTTTTAAGTTACGCAGGTAGTACGATCCCTTCCCTGCGATGTCGTGTATGATGATTGGCCCTCCCCATGTTGGTGCTAATTTGCCCCATTTATTTTCTCGTTGATATTGTGGTATTTTCCGTAGCACGTACTGTCCTTCTACAAAATTTGTACATTTAATCCTTTTATTGTACTCCCTCGCTAGCCTACGCTGATAATTTTCCATCCTTTGTAATGATGCTTCCCTTCTTTCTTCTAGATCATCGAGCCTCTCTAGCATCATGTCTGTTGTGAGGTTCTTCTCCCATGCTTCGGTATTTGTGGTGGGAAGGATGATCTTTGTAGGGATGACTGCTTCGGTCCCATAAGTAAGAAGGAATGGAGATTCACCGATCGCTGACCTCCTTGTGGTTCGGTATGACCATATATAATGCATTGTGTAATTGCTCACACCATCGGCCTTTATGTTCATCCATCGATTTCTTGAGGATAAGAGCAAGGGTCTTATTTGTGGCTTCGGCTTGGCCATTGCTCTGGGGATAGATGGGAGTAGATTTTTTCTTCCTGATATTGAACGTGTTGAACATCATGTCGATGTTCTTTCCTTGTAGCTGCTTGCCATCGTCGGAGACAATTTCTACTGGGATGCCAAATCTGCAAATGATATTTTGAAAGATGAAGGTGAATACATCTACGTCTCTGATTTTTGCTAGAGCTTTGGCTTCCACCCATTTGCTAAAGTAATCATTAGCTACTATCAATAATCATCTCATTCATGTTCCTTCAATCAGAGGACCAACGATGTCGACTCCCCATTTTGCAAATGGCCATGGGCTTCCCACTGAATTTAACTCTGTCGCTGGAGCATGAATTATTTTGGCGAACCTCTAACATTCTTCGCATCTTCTGGACATCTTAGCAGCATCTTGTATCATCTATGGCCAATAGTATCCTTGCATTTTAGCTTTGTCGGCCAATAATCTCATTCCGATGTGGTTGCCTGCATCTCCGTAGTGAATGTCCTTTAAGATACGATGCCCCTCCTGTCTGGATAAACAACGTAATAGAGGTCCGAGGAAAGATTTATTGTATAGGACTTCGTCACGAAGTTCGTATCTCCTTGCCTTCGATTGCACTTTTCGGGCTTGCTTTACATTTGTAGGAACCGTTCCTTCTTTGAGGAAAAGATGAACTTCGGTCCTCCAGTATTCTTCGTTGCTGAAGTCTTCGTCTTCGTTTGCTCTTGTCAGGATGTCGTCTTCGGCAAAATCTTCAGCAATATCTTCTCCTGCATCGTCTTCGGCAATATCCTTTCCTCCATCGTCTTCACAATTTGTCGTGGCGAGGACTTGCAGTGGGGAGATCGAATGTTCGTATACTCTTGTTATCTTAATGGCTTTAACGTTCTCATCTTTCAGCATTGAAGAAATGTAGGCTAAGGCGTCGGAATGTCTGTTATCTTTCCTGCATAGATTTCAGAACTTGATGTTCGGTATTTGCGATGCTAAAGTCTGGACCAGGGCCATGTATGCTGAGAGAGTCTCGTCATAAGTGTTATACTCCGGTTCTATTTGTCGAATGACTAGATGTGAGTCGCTTGTTAGGCGCACGTCGGTTATTCCCATTTCTGTTATCAAACGAAGAGCATGTACCACGGCTTCGTACTCCACGATGTTGTTGGTGTGCCCTTCAAATTCCAATCTGAGTGCATGCACGATCCTATCCCCAGTGGGTGTCCTGATCACGATCCATATGCCTGCACCTTCCCTATTCTTGGACCCATATACGAAGACTTCACATCTCCTTTGGCTTGAGGGTTCGAGTACATCCTTCGGATCCTTTTCATCTTCCTCCACTCATTGTATGTCATTCACTTCTTCGTCTTTATCCAGAGGTAGGTCTGCTAAAAAATCCGCTAAGACTTGTGATTTTTGGGCAGTTTGGATCTCGTGGATAATGTTGAATTGCTCCAGTTGCGTATTCCACTTTGCTATTCTTTCTACTTTTCCAACATTTTTAAGAACAGCTTCCAGCGGTGCTTTGCATGGGACACGAACATAGTGAGTCAAGAAGTAAGTTCTCAGCTTCTAGGTTGCCCATACTAATGCCAGTATGAGTTGTTCAATATTAGTGTAGTTTCTTTCTGCCGTGTTGAGAGTCTTACTGACGTAATAGATCGGTTGTTCAACCTTCGTGTTGGTCTTGACCAGTACTGCACTGACTGCATCTTCGGTAACTGCTATATAAAGGGCCAACACTTCGTCGGGATCGGGCTTCTGGAGGATTGGGAGGGTACCCAAATATACCTTATGGAAGATACTCTTTAATCTTCTGGAAGGCTTCTTCACATTCAGTGGTCCATGCAAACTTAGTTCCTTTCTTGAGAATATTGAAGAAATGTTTACATTTGTCCGATGAACTAGCAATGTGAAAAGACGAGGGTACCCAAATATACCTCAATCTAAAACTTTTCCACATATAAGTCCTTTCTCCGAAAGTGATTTTCTATGGACTGAGTCGAGACAATACAACTAATCGGTTCACACTTCGTGTGATCGTCTATGGATACGAGATCGGGATAATACAACAACGAAGTATGTTTACTTGATAAGAGGTTCGGACTTAACCAAACACAATAGGATTACTATCAAGTAAATAGGAATTAACGATTGTGTATTTTACTTCTAATTATAATAAAAACAATTATAATTACGGAAATAGAAAAGTAAAAGACACAACAAGATTTTGTTAACGAGGAAACCGCAAATGTAGAAAAACCCCGGGACCTTGTCCAGAATTGAATACTCTCAGGATTAAGCCGCTATAAAAAATCAAACCAACTTCGTATAGTTGAGACCAAGCAACTAAACCTATAGTTCACCTAGTTCCGTCTGTATTCCCACGCCTCCAACTTGTAATAAGTCACGTACTTGGAACAATCCTTTGGTTTGTATTCCAAACAGTAAAGGAACAAAAAATCTGTTTGGTATCAACTCTTTTCAACCAAGTGATGTGAGTTCGACAAAAGGCTCTTCCGTTTATCTCAATAAACTCCTTTGTCAGGTCCTTAGATGTATCTACTAACAATTACCGAAGTAATCGTATAGATTTTCCAATTAATACTTTGAATCACAAAGAAACGTATTGATGCCGATCTACTCAACTAATCAATCCAATCTACCACAAGGATAAACTGATTATAGTTGGATCCACTTTAACCAAAACAAGTATTGTGCACACCAAATATTATGAACCCAAATCAGAAATCTTCAAAGACTTCTTTGTCTTCAAATCTTCTTAGATCTTTAATAAACACATGCACACAATCAACTTGAATCTCTTGTGATCAATCACGCACATAATAGAGTCTGTTAACAATGGATTATCACAAGACGTCTTTAGAACTACAAATAGTCTAAAGATCCCCGTCGAAACTTCGATCAAGTTTGAGTGAATCTTATATCAGAAGAGAAGATTCTCAAGCATAAACAAACTAGGTGCAATCAAAGTTCAACAACCGTTAGTCAATCAAATCAATCGAAAACTAATAATAAACCGCAATTATCTAGTTTCCCACCAACGGTACTAATAGAGCTTCTCAATCCCAAAGAAGTCTTTAAACCAAGCGGCCGTAAGAGATTTCGCCTAATTAGGTTACTTTCCTCTCTGAATAGGCGGCTCCACCAGTAACAACACAACTAGGTAGTTTTGCTAACTTTGAGGATAAGTTTGCTAGAAATGCAAACTTTGATATTTATAGACCAAGGAAGTTTGGACACCAAGGAATTTCCAAAACCGAAAATATTCTCAAGATATGCATTATATTCCAAATTCGGTTTCCATAATTCCTGGAAATTCTTTGTCCAAACATTGACCGAAAATCTCTTAGAAAATCTCCAATTAGTAAATACACATTACCCATTTTTATTTTCCAAAAATAAAATTAAAAACCTTAATTAAAAGATTCTCAACTTATTTTTCGATCCGAGATTTTCCTTTAGCTATTAAGGAATATATTTGAACAATAAAAGATAAGTGTTACTGCACATGTTCAAAGATGTCGACATCTTTACTTTGTAAGTCCTCTTTCATACTTACAATCTTGAAACCGATTTTCCACACTTCCAAACGAGTTTAGAATTGGTTCATCTGACTTTCAAAAACTATGTGATTGATTAAGAACACTCAATCACAAATCATGGGTTTCACGGTTCTACCAAAACAAGTTTCGGTTCTACGTCCATGTGAGTATTGTGCATAGTCACACTAGCTTTCCAAAAATTCGGTTGACTAGGTACTAGGATCGGTTCCCCACATACTTATGGTAACTACTTGTATTTGATGCACATGTCCATATGATCGGTTCCCCTTTCACTAAAAACTTGTTGCACATGTTCATAGGATCAGTTCCCCCATCTACTAAAAACGTGCTGCACCTCTTACAAGGATCGATTCCCCTTTTGTGATCGGTTGTACCTCTTCATAGGATCGGTTCCCCTTTGCCCAGAGTTGGTCATACCAATAACACTAAATCGATCATACCATCTCAGGTGATTACTTAAGATCGGTTTCACTAATAAAAGTCATACCAATATGATAGTTAGGCCTTCTGAGTAGTTTTACCAAGAACATAAACAAGTCATGAGCGGTCATACTAATCACACATATTGGTAGTTCAAAAGATATGCAATGAATCACAATACCAATAAGCCTAGCGATTTCCCTTTCGATTCATAAAACAAGTTCATGAATTTACTTCCTTTAAACTAATGTAAAACATTGTTTCCTAGGATGAAATCTTCACCTCATACCCATACATAATCACAATAGCATTCAAACGATTATGTCGATGTCTTATATACGAAGTTCAAAAGATAAGCATTATACTTCGTATTGTATTCCTTAATACTACGTCTAACTAGAGTGTAATCATTCATGCTTCGCAGTTATGTTTTCAATATGCACGACTTGAAAGATACGTTAGGGAATGAAAAAGTTCAAGTCAAATATTACTAACCTCAAGTGGAAGGATGATGTTGTCATTGTAGCTCCTTACTTCTTCACTTCTTCAAATCTTCGCAATACTCGTAATGTATCATATCATAATACTTTCAAGCTAACCTATACGAAGTTGACTCTAGTATATAATCAAGCGACTCTTTAAATGAGTTTTGGTTCACTAAAATATGACAACCAAACTTGACATACCAACGCTTGGTGGGTTCAACCGAGCTATGCTCTAACAATCTCCCCCTTTGTCAATTTTAGTGACAAATCTCTTACATCATGTGGATAAACAAATTACAAGAATTCATTACACATACGCTTGATTCCCAAATTCAACATCACAATAACCTGTATACATTCAATCCATAAATGTCGCTATTGACATTATAATAACAAAGCTAATACTCCCCCTAAAGGTAAGATAGGTAGATTTTATCAATCCGCACGTCTTTGCTATTCCTTTGTAGTTGATAGACGCATTTATGTGTCTAATTTGTACTCAATGTTTCTTATTGTTAGTACTCGTTTTTGTCCTTATTATGGTGTTTTGTGTGTTTGTAGGAATTTTTTTTGGAAATAAAGATTGTTGGAAAATTCGGCTCGAAAAGTTGCTCGGAACACCCCCGGAGGACATTTGCTATTCGGACCCCTTCTTCGGATAAGGGGCACCTCAATTTATAAGGGGCATCTCAGTTGGACACTGCTATTTACACTCCACAGCAGGATAAGGGACACCTTCTTCTCAAATTCAAATTTCAAATTCGGCGGTAAAATAGTGAAGACAGCGGCAGATTTAGGGTTGTTAGTTCCGCTAATGATTCCCTTCATATAAGGGATAACTTTCCTGATGAACAACTGTTCTCTGTTTCCCAATCACCTTGGTATGCAAATATAGTGAATTATCTTGTTACTGGTTGAATGCCCCAACATTGGGGTAAACAAGATCGTTCTAGGTTTTTAGCCGAGGTTAAGCACTTCTTTTGGGATGATCCTTATTTATTTAAGTATTGTCCAGGACAGATCAGATTATTAGGAGATGTATACCCGAGAGTGACCAAATCCAGATTATTTCCTTTTGTCATGATCATGCTTGTGGGGGTCACTTTAGTGCTAAGAAGACTAGCCGCTAAGATATTGCAAAGTGGATTCTATTGGCCTTCGTTGTTTAAAGATTCCCATAGTTACTGTGTTACTTGTGAACGTTGCCAGAAATTAGGAACCATTTCCCGTAGGAACATGATGCCCTTGAACCTTATTTTAGTTGTCGAGGTCTTTGATGTGTGGGGTGTTGACTTTATGGGTTTGTTTCCTAATTCTTTTGGTAACCTATACATCCTTGTCGCTGTAGACTATGTCTCTAAGTGGATTGAGGCGGTTGCGTGTAAAACCAATGACCATAGGGTTGTGATTGAGTTCTTGAAAAATAATATACTTACACGCTTTGGTACACCGCGAGCTATAATTAGTGATGGAGGGTCGCACTTTTGTAATTGACCTTTTAGGCTTCTGATGAAGAAATATGGTATTACACATAAGGTATCTACCCCGTATCATCCGCATACTAGTGGTCAGGTCGAGGTTTCTAATAGGGAGATAAAACGTATATTAGAGAAAACGAAATAATCCTAATCGGAAAGACTAGTCGTCTAGGCTTACTGATGCCTTATGGGCTTACCGTACTGCGTTTAAAACCCCTATTGGAATGTCGCCTTATCGGCTTGTTTATGGCAAGGAATGTCATTTACCTGTTTAGTTAGAACATAGAGCTTATTGGGCTGTTAAGCGGCTAAATTTTTCACTTGACAAGGCGAGAGCCCAGAGGAAACTCCAACTCAATGAGTTGGAAGAGATTCGTATAGATGCTTACGATAGTGCTAAGGAGTATAAGAACAAAATGAAACTTGTGCATGATAGAAATATTTTAAGGAAGTCATTTTCTCCATGTCAAAAAGTTCTTCTGTATGATACCCGCTTGCATCTTTTCCCTGGGAAGTTACGTTCTCGGTGGACGGGTCCTTTTATTGTTCGCATTGTATTTCCTCATGGAGCTGTTGAGATCGAGACACCGGAAGGTAGTAGTTCTTCGAAGGTTAACGGTCAGAGATTGAAACCCTTTTTAGAGACCTTCCCTACAGGTGATGTTGAGGAGGTCCCTCTGGAGGACCCTGTTTACCCTTGATTGACCATCGAGGCGATTGTATGTTGTATATTAGTTTTTGATATCTCTCTTCACCCAGGTACTATCTTTCCGACTTCTCTCTTTACTGATTCCTCATGTTACTTCTTTTTGGTATTTCTATTTCATTAGAAACATTGAGGACAATGTTAGATTTAAGTTTGGGGGTGGGGAAGAAACTTTTTGTTAGCTTTTAGTTGCAATAAATACACTCCAGAGCCTAGAAATTTATGTTTATTAAGGTCGGCACTAACCAATATAAGTGGATGGAAACATTTTGGTTGTAGGAGTTGAGGAACCAATCTGATTAGATGGAAACAGCTAGAAGAGTCTATTCATAAAAGCACGAGCTCGTGTGTTAGAAAAGAAAACATGGTATCCTCGTGATGGAAACATCGAAAGAATCCTGATCACTTCTTTTTCTTTTTACCATTGCTAGGGTGAAACAGAGTGACTGAGATATATAAAAAAAAAAAAAAGACCAGACCACTAGACCAACCGAAATAAATACAATAAAGTCGACCACCTGGTACCCTTGTATATGCCAGTGAAAGTTGACCTAGAGTTAGGATTATCGACCAATGGTTCCCTTGTATATGCCGGTGTGATGATATTAGTCCCGGACAAGGTATCTCGGTCCATTAGGATAGGTTCACCCGAGTCAACATCGCGTTTTTCTCTACATCCATCTTCTTAATCTATCCATGTGATTGGTTGACTCTCGGTTTATGATGTCCGAAACTATCCGAGTAGAGCTTTGTCACTTTATATGAATTTTAGTATGCTTGATTGCAAACTCGTGTACAACAATTGGAGTTTCGCATCAGGGTACTTCCTCCTGTAGTCAATAAGTATGCCAACCAAGGAGATTCTTTAGTGCCTTCCAAGGTTCTGCGTAGATAGCTAGGGTCTGGAGTAAAGGTTTTTTGGGTACACCTCTGGTAAACCCTCCTGAGACAACACTCCGCCTTAGGGCCACCTAGCGGTTTAATCGACTTCTTTGCACGTGCTAAGAGTAGTCATTTTATTTTCTAGATTAGATTTGCTCGAGGACTAGCAAATAATAAGTTTGGGGGTATTTGATAGACGCATTTATGTGTCTAATTTGTCCTCAATGTTTCGTATTGTTAGTACTCGTTTTTGTCCTTATAATGGTGTTTTGTGTGTTTGTAGGAATTTTTTTTGGAAATAAAGATTGTTGGAAAATTCGGCTCGAAAAGTTGCTTGGAACACCCCCGGAGGACATTTGCTATTCGGACCCCTGCTTCGGATAAGGGACACCTCAATTTATAAGGGGCATCTCAGTTGGACACTTCTATTTACACTCCACATTAGGATAAGGGGCACCTTCTTCTCAAATTCAAATTTCAAAATCGGCGGGAAAATAGTTGTAGTTGCAGGAAATCCCACAATACACCCCTCACTAGAATTTACTTAACTAATCCATTTGAAGATGAAATACTATAAATTTTATTGATTATTTTCTTAAAATGTTTACAAAGGAAGATAGGACGAGTTAAAGAAATTACAATCACTTTGGATTTTCTCTCCTAATGACTTGCTTCACAATTCAAAAAGAACTCTCCCTACAACGAGACTTACTCACCCCTTTATATAGGGTAACACACACGTGGATGACAAAATTTGTCCTTTATTTCTGGAATAACTCGCGAAGTATCGCAAGTGTATAAATGTTAATCCTCGCGACACTCTTAACCTTCGCCGATTTTCACATCTTCCTCGTGTTATGGTTGTCGTCATTTGATGCGTGTCGTAACCACAACAAATTAATTAATACTTTACTACCTAATTAACAAGTAATATAGGGTAGTCAAGGTCGATCCCACGAGGAGCAAGAGATTCTAGTTGTAAAAATTGTCACGAAAGGGGGGGTGTAAAAAGCAAAAGAAAATAAACAAAGCAATTAAAATCGAAAGTTGAAAGCAATAAGAGAGACAAGATCAAGGAATCCTTCTTCACATGAAACAATGAATCAAGTTATGTTCTTTTCTACTTGTTATTAGTCACAAATTATCACCAACCGTAGGATAGCAGGTCCGCTTAGCTAGCCCCAAAATCCCTAATTTCACCGAGTAACAGTCCGCTTAGTTATCGATTCTATTCAAAAGAACCACCCCGAGGTTCGCTTACAAGATGTAATTCCACGAATGCATTAAGATCTATGAATTTAGGTTTAGTACTAGTAGTTAAACTCGGTTCGCTTGGTTCACTTTCTAGCGTTGTTTCTACACACAATTGCTCCACTAATCCCTCCGCAAGGTCTTTTGTTTGCTACTTATGTAAAGAGTCAAGAAACGATTACTTATCTCCTAACTTTCACTAGCTTTAGATCAAATTAACAAATCAATTTAGTTGGCCACCTAAACAATCTATCAATCAATCATGAATGTCTTTAAGATCATTCCTATTAGTAAAAACAAACGATAATCATGTGAAAAACTTCAAGATAGAATTGAAACAAAAACTCAAATCATATGTTAAGAACTAGGAATTCATCCTCAATCAATAAAATTAGCTACTCATGTTAAAGAGTTCACACAAAGAATAAGAAAAGAAAAGAATTGTGTGTGTAGAGATGTAGAAACTTCTCTATTTATAGGCTTCAATATTCTCCAACTCTTCCAAGGAATAGAATCCTTTTCCTTTAGCAATTCAATTTCCAAAACCAAGCCTTTCTCAACTCTTCCATCTTCTCTTTCCAAATTTGAGTCCAATTCTCCATCCAATTCCAAGCCCAAGTCTTCATACCAATGAGAGAAGTCCATAGAAAATTAAATTTTTGCTCGCCCAGGAAAAGCGGGGATTGTGGCGAATCCGATTTGGAATAGTCATGCATGAAGCCACTGAAAATTTCTTCGTCGATGGAATATTCGACGGAATATTCCGTCACCCACCGTTAGGACTAACGGTCAAACGGGTCAACTCACCAACCGTTAGTCACGAGTCAAGGCGGAAGAGGGAGTTAGCTACGAGTCGGCTTCCATTCAGTGACGGGGTCTTACTGGGGTGAGTTGAGTCGCTCTGACTCGTCTGGATCGGTCATCGCCGAGTTGACTCGCCGGTACAGAAAAACCGGCCGAGTTCTGATTGTTTACAGGACTTCCCAGGCCAATTTTTCAGGCCATTCCATGTACACAATTCCTAACATTCATCTAGTTTATTTCAAGCACATTCATTCACCCAATTTGCTGCTTCAGATGGCTTCAATTCAGTACCAATGTAGCAACAGCATCGTTCCATTCCTCCATCCCTGCAATCTGAACCTTCTCAGGCTTCCACCTTAATCATTCCACCGTAACACCAAAGACTTCAAATCCATGATCGTGTTATCATCATCGCCTGCTCCTCAATCTCGAACCAACCAACAAAGACCAACAACACTCCATCTATCCAACTGCGAATCTGCTCAAACCCATAACAAACCCATCAATTTCTTCTCAACAGCGACCATATCCATCTCTGTCTTCATCCTCTCTGAGCTCCTCTTCAAATCGAAACCTAACCCAGTTACCATCAATCCCCTGAGACCCAACAGCAAAACCCACCTACGATTCCATCATTGAGATCTCTACGGCGAATTCCTTCATCTCTGAGCTTTCATTCTTCTCGTCGCTCATCGATTCTGCTTTCTCAAACTTCAGTTTGGCAGCGACATCAAATCTCGATTCAATCTCTCGGTTCTCAACAACAGCCGCCTTTAACAACACCAAAACCCATCTCTATGTTCTTCAGTTCATGGCCATCTCCCTGTAAATCTCGATATCTTCACAAACCCATCTTACCGAGCTTCATCATCTTCAAATTCTACTCGATTTCATCTCGGTTTTTAACAACAGAAGCCATCGATCCCCTCTCGATTAACAGCAAAACCTAATTCGAACTCGATAACAACAGCCATGACTATCTTTTTCCTCACTCGTGTATCGATTTCACCTTCTCTTCTCTCCTTGCCACCCGAGTTCGATCTCTTCTCGATTTCACTCAAAGTAGTTGATCCGCTATTCTCTCTCAATTTCTGGGGAACGGGATGAATGAGAGACATAGGGTTAGATTGAATGAGGGTAGGACTTAAAACGCCCCACAGATTAGGACAGCAGCCACCCCACACTGGGTGCCTATAATAGGTGGTCACATCTGATAAGGGCTAGCCTCAAGTGTCCGACCCCTTATCCTCACCGGTCCATATTTAGTACTCCTTCAAATTGGGTTGCCCCTTAACCTTGGCAGGCTCCGATAGTGTTCACCCATGAAATGACAATTTTGCCCTTTTGGCTCAAATAGAGTAATTTCTTCTTCTTTTCTCCGTGTGACTCCAAAGTAGCTACAAAACTCAAAACAAGCGTAAAATACATAATTTACAAGAAAAAATAGCAAAGAAAGCATAAACAATAGATAGTAAATAGGATGTATTCTACACCCTATCAAATTCCCCCACACTTAGACTTTGCTAGTCCTCGAGCAAATCAAACTAAAAACTCACAACTTCAAAGCGTTCAAGCGTCCCAAGCATCAAAGAGTTAGAGGACATAGAGTTTCGCATGCTAGTAATAAGAAGTTAGAAATACTAAAGAACATATTCTCATTCTTAAATGTTGAGTGAGAAATAACCACACCATAATGAGAGAATGCGTGTTTGAGAAACGATCAATAAGCATTTCGCCTCGACTTACGCCTCACCAAAAGGATTTTATGATAATTGCACTCAAAAAGACGGCTTTTTTATGGTTCTCACATGTGTGCGGAGGTAGGAATGAAGAGAAAATTCTGCGACACGTTGAATGGTGGGAAGGACAACTTCCAAATATTTTTAAAAACCCACATCTTTTAATATTTTGAAAACCATTTTTCCGACGATCTCTAAGAAAGGAAATCAACCATTTATTATTGAGGATGAGATTACTTACTCACCTTCACATCCGATCGCCAATTATGATAACACCACTCTCACGGCATCCAATAGAAACGTCTTCCGCTCCTCGTCTTGATCTTCTTGGTCTTCGTCTTCGGTTTCAACTATTGATGATAAACTCTTGAATTTCATAAATCCTTAACAATTTGTAACTTTTTACCTTAAAAATCCTTGTCGCTTGAAACTTCCTTATAGTTTTTCCTTCCCCACGGCTCATTAAATAAAAATAAGAACAAATATTTCTCTTGTTTTTCTCTTTTTTTTTTTCCTTTTCTTTTTCAATTTTTTTTTTTTTTTTTTTTTTTTTTTTGAAACAAGAGAAATAAAATACAAAAAATAAACCATGGCCGTGGGAGAAGTATTTTACCGCTTGATTCTTCACAACTTGTATCGTCTTGAAATCATAAACTTCAAAAATTCTCACCTTTTAATTTTCTTCGCTTTCATGAATAAGTCTTCATACTTGGATAAAATTACCTTATTGTATTGTAAGTCTTCAACATATATGTAAAATCCGCTCATTTGGATGTTGCTTTACTTGTATTTGAAATTTGCTCTTTTTCTCGTTCCGTTGCTTGTAAACCTTGAACTTTTCCAACTTTCCTTGTAGATTTTGATGTCGCTCCTTGTTGATGATGAGAGTGTTTCTATGGATCCGTTGTTGTCGAGAGAGAGAATGGTGCTAACTCCAAATCGAACTACAAGAAGGAAACTTTCATCTATAGACGTCACCCTCATGATTGACAAAATTAGCACTCAAGAGATCAAAGAGTAGTGCTTTTATTGGTGGGAGGTTGGGTAGCTCACCATTCTACCCGGAATTTACGTACGGTGACACACACTCAAAAGAAAGCTCTTTAGTAGATGGAAAATTTCTGGTTGGTGCCTCTCATGATATGAATACGGGTAGTCTCCACTAATGATTGATCAGCAACTCTAATAACGCATTTCTCCCTGCACCAAATTCGCATCACCGGCATGATTAAATCCATTATTTAACACTCTAACAAACAAGAAATCCAAATGTAGTTCTCTAACATTTCCAAGTTCAATTATGTCGGTCAAAATCTCTATGTAAACATACCTAGAAATATGCTAGTGACTCTAAAATCTTTAAAAGTTGGAGTTTTTATGTAAAAACTTTTTTTTTTTTTAAATTTTTAAATTTTTTTGTAATTTTTGTTTTAAAAACATGCTTAACCACTCCCCCACACTTAAACCTTACATTGTCCTCAATGTAATTGAATCCTCCTAGTAAAGTTAAGGTGGGAAATTTTAACATGATAAGGAACAAGAAAAAGAAATAACAAAAAGCAAAAGGATAAGAAATACAAAACCTATGGGTTGCCTCCCATTAAGCGCTTGTTTTAAAGTCGACGGCCCGACTTAGCTCTTGCAAGATTCATTCCCCATATACTAACAATCGAAAAATTTGAGGATCCACCCATAATACCTGTTTTGCAAACAATAACTCCATACAAATATTAGCACAAGAAAACAATAGTGAAATTATCGCTCGATAGAAATTTCCCCCACACTTATTCTCGTCCACACTCGGAAGTGTATAAAGAACATAGAATTTGGGAATTTCCATGTGTTCCTCTTGGCAAACCTGCATAGTGTTAGCATCAAGTGTTTCCAATGGTGGATATCTAGAAACAAAATCATCCAAAAATACTTTCGAAGCACATAAATTCAAACCAATAAGAGGTAAAGGAGAAGAATCAATAGGCAAAGGGTTAGACAAACCTTGCACAATCTCTTGTATTATAGAATCCTCTTCATCCTTAAAAAATTCAAGTGAATTACTTACCTCTTGTATATCATGGTCCTCTATTAAACCTTGCAACCATTCTTCGTCGTTTTCTACCTTAACCAAAGTCTTGGCATCATTAAAATCATTGGCTAGTTCAATTGGGTCTTCCACAAAATCAATGAATTTGGTTTCATCCTCTAGCATCATCTCTTCAACATTTTCATCATCGGAATCGGGCCATTCACTAAAATGATTTTCATCGGTATAGATTGTAAGATCTTCTTGTGAGGGTGTTACACCGTTTATAACAATAGGTAAGTCACACCCAATCTCCTCCTTTTGAATAGGTGAAGGATCGTTATTATGATCCGGAGTTGGAATAACTTTATCCTTGTTACAATAATTTTCATAAGGTTCATAATCATCATCATAACCCATATAATAACGTTTTTCACGTTCTATTCTTAAAGTTCTTTTAGCTTCAAGAATTTCTTCATCCGATGCTATGCCTTCATCGATCAATTGATAGAACCTTCTCTCAAGTTCCCTCAAACTAGGTTGCCTTGCACCAAGGAGATCACACATAGATTTAGAAGCATTACTATCCTCCCTTCCTAGTGATTGTTCACTTACATACCCGTCATAAGGTTGTTGATATGTATGAGAATATCCATAAAGTCACGTATCCTAAGGATGGTTGGAAGTTGACATAATGTTGAGGTTGAAAACCGTATTGATTGTTGTAATATGCTTGCTCTTGTCCACCATACATGGAAAACCGGCACTGAAATAAGATTCTCAAAAACTTAAGTTAGATACAAAATAGAATCCAACAAAGCAAGAATAAAGCAAAAAGAAAAATAAAAACAACTAAAATCATCCGCCGCTCCCGTGCAATGGCGCCAAAATTTGATACGTGTCGTAACCACAACAAATTAATTAATACTTTACTACCTAATTAACAAGTAATATAGGGTAGTCAAGGTCGATCCCACGAGGAGCAAGAGATTCTAGTTGTAAAAATTGTCACGAAAGGGGGTGTAAAAAGCAAAAGAAAATAAACAAAGCAATTAAAATCGAAAGTTGAAAGCAATAAGAGAGACAAGATCAAGGAATCCTTCTTCGTTACGAAACAATGAATCAAGTTATGTTCTTTTCTACTTGTTATTAGTCACAAATTATCACCAACCGTAGGATAGCAGTCCGCTTAGCTAGCCCCAAAATCCCTAATTTCACCGAGTAACGAGGTCCGCTTAGTTATCGATTCTATTCAAAAGAACCACCACGAGGTTCGCTTACAAGATGTAATTCCACGAATGCATTAAGATCTATGAATTTAGGTTTAGTACTAGTAGTTAAACTCGGTTCGCTTGGTTCACTTTCTAGCGTTGTTTCTACACACAATTGCTCCACGGAATCCCTCCAAGGTCTTGTGTTTGCTACTTATGTAAAGAGTCAAGAAACGATTACTTATCTCCTAACTTTCACTAGCTTTAGATCAAATTAACAAATCAATTTAGTTGGCCACCTAAACAATCTATCAATCAATCATGAATGTCTTTAAGATCATTCCTATTAGTAAAAACAAACGATAATCATGTGAAAAACTTCAAGATAGAATTGAAACAAAAACTCAAATCATATGTTAAGAACTAGGAATTCATCCTCAATCAATAAAATTAGCTACTCATGTTAAAGAGTTCACACAAAGAATAAGAAAAGAAAAGAATTGTGTGTGTAGAGATGTAGAAACTTCTCTATTTATAGGCTTCAATATTCTCCAACTCTTCCAAGGATTAGAATCCTTTTCCTTTAGCAATTCAATTTCCAAAACCAAGCCTTTCTCAACTCTTCCATCTTCTCTTTCCAAATTTGAGTCCAATTCTCCATCCAATTCCAAGCCCAAGTCTTCACACCCATGAGAGAAGTCCATAGAAAATTGCGGAATTTTTGCTCGTGGAAAAGCGGGATTGTGGCGGAATCCGGGAATAGTCGCCGCGGCCACCAAAATTTCTTCGTCGGTGGAATATTCGACGGAATATTCCGTCGATCCACCGTTAGGACTAACGGTCAAACGGGTCAACCGTCAGGTCAAACTCGTTAGTCACAGGTCAAGGCGAGAAGAGGGAGTTAGCTACCGAGTCGGCTTCACGATTCGGTGGCGGGTCTTCTTTGGGGTGAGTTGAGTCGCTCGACTGTCTGGATCGGTCATCGCAGAGGTTGACTTCCTTACGTCTGGAAAACCTAGCCGAGTTCGATTGTTCTGAGGACTTCCTAGGCCAATTTTTCAGGCCATTCCATGTACACAATTCCTAACATTCATCTAGTTTATTTCAAGCACATTCATTCACCCAATTTGCTGCTTCAGATGGCTTCAATTCAGTACCAATGTAGCAACAGCATCGTTCCATTCCTCCATCCCTGCAATCTGAACCTTCTCAGGCTTCCACCTTAATCATTCCCTGTAACACCAGCACTTCAAATCCATGACTGTGTTATCATCATCAGCTGCTCCTCAATCTCGAACCAACCAACAGCACCAACAACACTCCATCTATCCAACTGCGAATCTGCTCAAACCCATACGGACCCATCAATTTCTTCTCCAACGACCATATCCATCTCTCGTCTTCATCCTCTACGAGCTCCTCTTCAAATCGAAACCTAACCTTGTTACCATCAATCCCCCGAGACCCAACAAAAAACCCACCTACGATTCCATCATTGAGATCTCTACAAATGAATTCCTTCATCTCTCGAGCTTTCATTCTTCTCGTCGCTCATCGATTCGCTTTCTCAAACTTCGGTTTGGCAAATGACATCAAATCTCGATTCAATCTCTCGGTTCTCAACAACAGTAGCCTTTAACAACACCAAAACCCATCTCTATGTTCTTGAGTTCATGGCCATCTCCCCGTAAATCTCGATATCTTCACAAACCCATCTTACCGAGCTTCATCATCTTCAAATTCTACTCGATTTCATCTCGGTTTTAACAACAGAAGCCATCGATCCCCTCTCGATTAACAGCAAAACTTAATTCGAACTCGATAACAGCCATGACTATCTTTTTCCTCACTCTGTGTATCGATTTCACCTTCTCTTCTCTCCTTGCCCTGAGTTCGATCTCTTCTCGATTTCACTCAGCAGCAGTCGCTGCTATTCTCTCTCAATTTCTGGGGAATGGGATGAATGAGAGACATATGGTTAGATTAAATGAGGGTAGGACTTAAAACGCCCCATGATTAGGACGACTGACCACCCCACACCGGGTGCCTATAATAGGTGGTCACATCGATAAGGGCTAGCCTCAAGTGTCCAGACCCCTTATCCTCACCTGGTCCGTATTTAGTACTCCTTCAAATTGGGTTGCCCCTTAACCTTGGTCGGGCTCCAGATAAGTGTTCACCCATGAAATGAAAATTTTGCCCTTTTGGCTCAAATAGAGTAATTTCTTCTTCTTTTCCTCCGTGTGACTCCAAAGTAGCTACAAAACTCAAAACAAGCGTAAAATACATAATTTACAAGAAAAATAGCAAAGAAAGCATAAACAATAGATAGTAAATAGGATGTATTCTACACCCTATCATCATTCATTGCGTCATTTATTTTACTTTCCTGCGCGACACATTCGCAATGTTGTCGTTTATTAATCTCGCGAAGTATTGATGTCGTGATATTCTGATCCTACATCTTGCCTCTTCTCATGTCTTCTCTGCGAAGGAGAGAATGTCATGAGAACCAATATTTTGAGATGCCGCAATTGCTCATCTTTATCTCGCAATTGTTCATTTTTATCTGTTTTATTCATGTACGGAATTTATTACAGGTGTCTCCTCTTCCACTCTTTTCTTGACACGTCTCTTTCAACCGTTTATTCTTGACCATTCACGTCCCATCTCGCATTAAATGCATTTGTTTTCTCGAGGATTCTCCTCTCTATATATAGTTTTCTTACCCTTCTCTTTTTCTCTTTTATTTTCCCTCTGCAACTTTCCTTCAACTTTCTTCCTCCGCAATTTACGCTTCTGCTACTGTAAACCTCCCCTTTTTTCTTTCTCTCAATCTTCAATTCTCCATTCATTCCCATACTCTAATATGGCTTCACTTGGTCGTACATATAAACCCCTTTTTGAGGAAACTCAAAAGAAATTTCAAGAGAAAGGTTTCATCTTATCGACCATTCACGATCAAGAGTCTTCATCTATACTTTCGCAAAAACTATTTTCTCGATCATCAATGTAATGATCAAAAGATCATAGTCTCTCTAGGTCAAATCCTCGCAGGCCTTCCCATTCCTCTATACAATCCTGAGATGCCATTATTCTATGAAATTCTTGCTCATGAGAAATTCTCGCGAGCTATTTATCAATTGAGCCAGCGATCGCATCCGTCTAATGGTTGAATTCTCCAAGCGTGGTGCTGGTAAAGGATCTTTATATCCTGACGATGTCAGAGATCCTAGATTCGCAAATTTACAAATAGTCGCTGAGAAGTATACCGTAGAAAACTTCTTTGCGAATTATGCAGTAATAAATATGAGAAATGATAAATATTGCTGGGGTGCTCGATTGAAGAGAAAAGATAACATTGATGCTGATAAGCTGCTCATGCAAGACAATGACTGGCACTCGGGCAAAAATTATGTTCCTCGGCACTCCAAAGATGAGAAGTGGTGGGTTGTTCCCTTATTTCTGAGTGGACCCTATATCGCAGGTTCACATGTACTCCCTGCGAATCTCGCAGACTATCATCCTCAGGAATTTAAATGGCCCGAGAAGGCAAAAGAGGTATACTTCCTATTTCAGATTTGCTTTTGCGATATTTCTTTCCTTTTATATTTACTAGATTTACAAAATCTTCAGGTTACCAAATTGAAGAAGAGTTATAGTAGACGTCCCAAGCCGAGTACTCTGGCGATACTCCGATCGATCATGGATGAAGTAAGAAATACTTTCTTTTGTTATTTTTAACAATATTGTTGCCTCTGTTTCTTATCTTCATTCGTGTGCGAAGGGTATTGAAGAAGTAGACATTCCTGAAGCTACGAAGGTTAAGGGTGGTAGGCCCGAAGATGTGTCTAATTTTTACGGCCTACGGGTTATACCGCAAGTGCACGGTGTCTGGTTGTAGAACTGGGCACGTACGAGTCGAACCACAGAGACTTGTGGTGCTCTAGTGATCTAAGGCTTGCTAACTGAATTTCTAGTGTGACAAGTGACGGCGGATGGTTTTGCTTGAAACTACTGAGATGTAATGATGTGAACTAAACTAAGGTAAAAGATACAAAGTAGAGACCACTAGGGTGTCGAATCCACCATATAACCTCAGCTAAGTTGATTCAATTTTGATAGTGTTCTCGTCCCTTATAATGGCAAGTCTGCCATTCATCCAGGGTTTCAATGGATAGCTTAATATCAACTGAGGCACTTAACTAATTCCTAGTATTAGCCGTCTTGTCATAGTACGGCTAATCACAAATCATTTCATTTCTCGAGGGTGATTAAACTTATCCTAAGATGGATACTCTAATCACAATTAAAGTATTTTTCCCTAGTACTAGTTTGTCTTCTCGGGGCACAACTAGTCTAAGAATCCATATTGTTCAATGAAGCATGAATTGCACACATTTAACATAGAAATAGCCCGACTACAATGCATACAGAAAAATTGACATACATTGTGAAAGTAATATGCAAAAGTGTTTAGATTAAATGTATCCTAAGCATTAAAGCACAATCAAGAACAATTACAAAATATGAACAACTCTTAGCAAATGATTTTTAGGTTTCATCTCAACCCTAGCCACGGTGATTAAAACATCAAATTAAAGTAACAAAGAACAAAATTAAACCTAAATGACACTCTGGCTAACCCAGGCGTGTCTCAAACACCCACAACTCTTTCTCTTTTATACATGCAACTCAACCCCTAAAACAACAAACCCTAATTCTATTTTAAAAACCGATAATAACACAAACCCATACCCCGAATCGCCTTCCGCTCTTGTCCAATCGTGCTCGGTTGATTGATTGGCTAAACCCTAGCTCTAGATGTCTCGATTCGGTTTCTAGGGTTGGTAGAAACTAGAAAAAGAGATATCTAGTCTTTGGGGTTGTTGGCGGGGTGATGGTGCGGGTTGTCGGAGAGTTGTTGGTGAGGTGGTGATGTGGTTGGAGAAGAGATGGTGGCGGAGTGGCTATGGCAGGGGAGACGGTCGGGGAGAGGGAGTTGCAGAGGTAGGGGGAGAAGAAAGAGAGAGATGGAGAGAAATGGATCGGTCGATTAGGGTATAGGGGTATGAGTGATTCGGTGTTGAGCGGTGCATCGAAGATTGATAGAGAAGGCCTCGGCGGCGTAGGATGAAGGCTGGTGTGGATCTGACGGCCGAGAAAGGTGGCCGGTTTTGATGTGATTCGATGTTGGCGGAAGCGACAAACTTCGATGCGCATGAGGGAGCGGCCGTAAGATGTAACTAGATGCGATCTCAACGGCTCGGGATAATCGGGATCGGATCAGGGTCTAGCTCAAGCCCATGTCTTGTAGATGAGTTGCTACTTGTTGGGTTGCAAGCATGTTGCGCGCGGCTTTGGCTCTTCCACTCCATAGATGCTCGACTCCAATTCTTCGCTCTTTTGGCTCCTCGATTCTCCGAGCTTTATTTAGTACCTAAAAACACAAAATTAATTAATACAAATATTTATTCTTGAAAACAAAGAAAATACGAATATGGGATAATATATGATTTATAAGCGCAAAAGATGAGTAAAATGCCAATAAAAAGGTGTATATATATGCACTATTTGGCACTCATCAAATACCCCCAAACCTGAATTTTACTTGTCCTCAAGTGAAACAGAAATTAGGAAATCCTAACTATACCACTGTCGTAGGTCTCTCGAATGCATTTAGCGTATGCACTAAGCCTTTAAACCGCTAGGTGTCCCTAGTGGACGAGTTGTAGTCTCGTGAGGGTTTACCAGGTGTACCCACAAAACCTTCTCCAACTTCAGAGTGTAAAAGAGTCTCAAGCCTCCAAGAAGCTATAAGGACATAGAGTTTCGCATGCTAGTAACAGGGTTAGAACTATCGAAGAACGCATTCTCATCCTTAAGTCTTTGAGCGAGAAGTAACCATACCATATGAAAGAATTCGGATTCGATTGTGATCATAAGCCTCGACTTCGCCTCACCATTAAGGTTTTATGATAATTGCACTCAAAAAGATCGCTTTTTAGTCTCTCATGTGTGCGCAGGCGAGGAGTAAAGAGAGAAATCCTGCACACGTTGTAGGTAAGAAGGATAACCTTCCGAAATAAAATCGGAGACTCCACAGAAGTGTGGACAAAAAGAATCTTTTTCTCGATGATCTCTAAGAAAGGAAATCAACCATTAGCAAGGGTGGGAGTACTCACTCACTTCTCACCCGATCGGCAATTAATATCACTCTCTCATAAGAAACCATAGAAACGTCTTCAATCTTCGGTCTTCGGTCTTCAAATGTTGATGACGAACTTCTAAACTTCACAAAACTTGACAATTTTTTAACTTTCCTACTCAAATTCCTTGTTGTTTGGATTTTTCTTTTTAAACTCTTCTTTACCATGGTGGTAGCAAAAATAAGAAAATAAACTACAATATTTTTTTGATTTTTGATTATTTTTTTTTTTTTTTTTTTTTTTTATCATAAGTGAAAATAAAAATACAAATACAAATAATGAAACAACTAACTCCATGGACAAAGGACTTTATCACTCAATTTTTCCACAACTTGTATTGTCTTGATTTTATAAATTTTATTAATTCTCATCCTATTTTCTTTTCTTTGTTGCACATAAACCTTGGACTATATCAATTTTTCTTTCAATATTCCGATTCTCGTTAACAGGTTCTTTGACGATGATGTGTTTCTATGGGTCTTGGGCGATTGAGAGAGAGAGTGATGCTAACTACAAATCGGTATTTAGAAGGAGTTTTCATCTTTAGACGTCACCCTCATGATTGACAAAAACTAGCACTCAAGAGATCAAAAGTAGTGCTTTGAAAATGGTGCGAAGTTGGGTAGCTCACCATTCCTACCGGAATTTACGTAAGGTGACACACACTCTAACACTTTTCTAGAAAGTTGCAAAAAATTGAAGGTTGGTGCCTCACTTGATGTAAAATGGGTAGTCTCCACTATGGGTGATCACAATTCTACTACCGAATATCTAAACAAAGACCTAATTCGCCCTCCGGTATGGTTAAATCCAACTTTAACGCTCTAATCAACTAAGGAACCCGATTGTGTTCTCCGGTACTTCCAAGTTCTGTTATTTCGGTCAGAATCTCTATGTAAACATAGTTAGAAGCATGCTAGTGACTCTAAAATCTCTAAAAGTTGGAGGTTTTTACAAAAAGAGTTTTTTTTTTTTTTTTTTTTTTTTTTGAAAAATTAAAAGATAAAATAAAAGACTAAATGTAAAATTAAAAGATAAAATAAAAGACTAAAAACTCTAAATGCAAAAATATGCAAATGCACCCCCAAACCTAAATCAAACATTGTCCTCAATGTGTCAACATATAGGAAAAATTTAAACAAATCACATACCGAGAGAACTATGTCGATAAGAGAAAAGGGAAGAGATTACCTGGATGTCGGCAGGAGCGAGGTTGAGCTTCATTAATCAAGGCAAAATCCAACATTCTCAGTGGCGATCATATCGGATTAGCAAAAAAAATGCACAAGAAGACTCAACCGATTCAAGAAAAGAAAAATTTAACAAGTCCTACTGGATTATATACAAAAATTCACCATAAACTAACAATCTAAAGAGTTGAGGATCAACCCAATAGATAATGTACAGAAACTTTAACATTCTTACAAATATAACAAAAAGAATGGGCTTTGGTTTTGTTGGGAATTTGGTTTATTGGGCTTTGGTTTTGTTGGGAATTTGGTTTTTGTGGGGAATTTGGTTTTGTTGGGAAGCTTTGGTTTATTTGGGATTTGTTGTTTGAAGCCCAGGATTTGTGAAAAGCCTAGGTTTTGTGGGCTCAATTGGTTGCACAGCCCAGCTAATAGGTTTAGCCTAGTTGGTCTGGCCCAGCTTGGTTGCACAGCCCAGATTATGTTGAAAATGTATTGCCCAGAAGTGGATTGAGCCCAGTTTGTGCACAGTCCAGAAGTTGGGCTTCAGTTGGGTTGAGTTGTTGTGCAAAGCCTAGTGCACAATTTGATTGTGAGCAGCCCAGGTGATTGGGTTGCAGTGTGTGCAGACAGCCCAGCAGAGGTTACGTGGGCTTCAGTTATGTGCAAAGCCCAGGTTCAGTTAGCAGCCCAGGTTGTGGTTTGATGTGGGCTGAAAGTTTAGAATGGTTAGCCCAGTAATTGGGCTTCAGCTTATGCAGCCCAGGTTCTTCTTGTGCAGGTTGTCTACACAACCCAGTCTGTAGGTTTCAGCACAGAGTACTCACAGACTCACACCAGAATTGACACAGCACAGGTTATGTGCAGCTTAGCACAGAGCAATCACGAGTCACGATTTAACAAGTCAAGCTCAAATTTCACAAAGACATGCACACGAGATACCAATCAAGCATTCATTCGATTATAGCTCGGGGATTGAGATAAGCATACACAGATGTGACGGGGCAAAATTCAGCTCGGTGATGACTAAGTGCAACTCAAACATTCCTTTGGTTAAGTGCACAGAGCATACATGGCAAATTCACAGGTCAATGCAATGTTTGAATACTAACCTCAAGTCCTGCGTTTTTCTTGTCTCCCTTGGGTTGGCGACAAGAGCAAGATAGCAAAGACACGGAGTTATGACAGGACTCGGGTTATGCTACGGGGGCTAAGCAACGAGCTCAATGCTAACTCAGTTCTCAGTGCTACAGGATATGCACTGAGAGTATCATGGACTGAATGGGACTAAGCTTTTCAAGTAACACTACAATGCAGGGCTATGATGATGATATATACACAGTTAAACTAAGTTGCAGGGAGAAAGATGCACAATGCAGGGCTACAATGCAGGGTTACAATGATATATACACAGTTAAACTACAATGCAGGGCTACAATTTGTGAAAGCTATATTACTGCAGAGCTACAGATGCAATGAGCTGATGCAAATGATATGCTAAATTACAAGTACAGAGTTATGAAGACTACAAGTTACACTAAGTTACACCAAAACTATGCTACAAGGCAATGAAACCTATAACTCAGATCAAAAAGCAAAATGCAGGGTGTAAAATGGAATGCAATAACAGGTTATACTAAGCTACAGCTAATACGCTAATATGCTAAAAAGGAATGCAAGAAAAGGAAAATTACAGATGAATGATGCTCTAATGATGGACTAGTTAAGTTACACTAGCAAAGAACTAAAAAAGACAATGCATTGTGACTATTTACAGGGATGAAATGAACTCAGAAGAGACAAGCCAACAACCACAGGGCACACGCCAAGTCCCGTTAGCATGGCGCCAAAAACTTGGCAGGCCCGAAGATGTGTCTAATTTTTACGGCCTACGGGTTATACCGCAAGTGCACGGTGTCTGGTTGTAGAACTGGGCACGTACGAGTCGAACCACAGAGACTTGTGGTGCTCTAGTGATCTAAGGCTTGCTAATCGAATTTCTAGTGTGACAAGTGACAATAGATGGTTTTGCCGAAACTTGGGCGAGATGTAATGATGTGAACTAAACTAAGGTAAAAGATACAAAGTAGAGACCACTAGGTGTCGAATCCACCATATAACCTCGGCTAAGTTGATTCAATTTTGATAGTGTTCTCGTCCCTTATAATGGCAAGTCCGCCATTCATCCGTGGTTTCAATGGATAGCTTAATATCAATCGAGGCACTTAACTAATTCCTAGTATTAGGCTGTCTTGTCATAGTACGGCTAATCACAAATCTGTTTCATTTCTCGGGTGATTAAACTTATCCTAAGATGGATACTCTAATCACAATTAAAGTATTTTTCCCTAGTACTAGCTGTCTTCTCGGGGCACAACTAGTCTAAGAATCCATATTGTTCAATGAAGCATGAATTGCACACATTTAACATAGAAATAGCCCCACTACAATGCATACGGAAAATTGACATACATTGTGAAAGTAATATGCAAAAGTGTTTAGATTAAATGTATCCTAAGCATTAAAGCACAATCAAGAACAATTACAAAATATGAACAACTCTTAGCAACAGATTTTTAGGTTTCATCTCAACCCTAGCCACAGTGATTAAAACATCAAATTAAAGTAACAAAGAACAGAAATTAAACCTAAATGACACATTGGCTAACCCAGGCGTGTCTCAAACACCCACAACTCTTTCTCTTTTATACATGCAACTCCAACCCTAAAACAACAAACCCTAATTCTATTTTAAAAACCGATAATAACACAAACCCATACCCTGAATCGCCTTCCGCTCTTGTCCAATCGTGCTCCGTTGATTGATTGGCTAAACCCTAGCTCTAGATGTCTTTGATTCGTTTCTAGGGTTGGTAGAAACTAGAAAAGAGATATCTAGTGCCGGGGTTGTTGGGCCGGTGATGGTGCGGCTCGTGAGAGTTGTTGGTGAGGTGGTGATGTGGTTGGAGAAGAGATGGTGGCGGAGTGGCTATGGCGAGGAGACGGTCGGGGAGAGGGAGTTGCAGAGGTAGGGGAGAAGAAAGAGAGAGATGGAGAGAAATGGATCGGTCGATTAGGGTATAGGGGTATGAGTGATTCAGGTGTTGAGCGGTGCATCGAAGATTGATAGAGAAGGCCTCGTGAGCGTGGGATGAAGCTCGGTGTGGATCGGCCGAGAAAGGTAGCCGGTTTTGATGTGATTCGATGTTGAGCGAGCGACAAACTTCGATGCGCATGAGGGAGCGGCCGTAAGATGTAATTAGATGCGATCTCAACGGCTCGGGATAATCGGGATCGGATCGGGTCTAGCTCAAGCCCATGTCTTGTAGATGAGTTGCTACTTGTTGGGTTGCAATCCCCATTGCGCGCGGCTTTGGCTCTGCTCCATAGATGCTCGACTCAATTCTTCGCTCTTTTGGCTCCTCGAGATTCTCCGAGCTTTATTTAGTACCTAAAAACACAAAATTAATTAATACAAATATTTATTCTTGAAAACAAAGAAAATACAGAATATGGGATAATATATGATTTATAAGAGCAAAAGATGAGTAAAATGCCAATAAAAAGGTGTATATATATGCACTATTTGGCACTCATCAAAGGGCAAGGATAAAATCACTCTTCGCAAGGATAAGTCTTCTGCTCCATTTTCTAAAAAATGGAAAACCCATCCCTCTTCTCGTTCTAGTTCTCAAACCAGCTGGAGCTCTGATGAGGATGAAAATGAGGTTGGTACTTCCTTTGCGAGGGAGAATCACTCGACTACTTCTGCTATGGCGCAATTGTCTAGCATCTTCTCCGATTCTATGCAAGGATTAGGAGTTGATCATTTATCTGCTACTTGCGAAGCTCTCGCTAAAATTTGCGATGCCCCCTTGCTAGTGGATAATGATTCTTTTCGCGGAGTTTCCCGAACATTGACTTCCAGTTTCTTAAATGCTCGCAATGCTTTGGTATGTTCATATTCCTTTGTTTCTCTGTAGTTTCGATTATAAGCTTTATCTTAACAATCTCTTTACTTTCCTTTATAGTCTGGGAGAGCTTCCTTTGTTGTTGCCTCAGATCTCGAGAAAAGACGCGACAACCTTGAAAAGAAAAATCTCCAACTCAAAGAGAAGATCCAAGAACTAGAAACTGAAGTTGCGATGTCCCGCAAGAAAGATGAAAGAATTCAACAGTTGGAAGTTGAGTCTGCTTCTCAGAAGACTAAAATATCTACTCTTCAAAGTGCAAATCAACAACTTTATGGTATAAAATTTTTACTCTTCAAGTCGTCTTTATTTTGTCATCTGCTTTTCTTTGCACGATTTATTATTTTCGCAGACATATATAATCTCTCCTGAAGCCATTCTTCTCCATTCATTTCCCGAGCCTATGGACAATGATGTTCTTCTCACTCATCTCAACGAATCTTTAAGTAGTTCACAAACAAAGTTGATTCCTTTCCATTAAATGAACTTCAAGCCAAATATCGTCTCTTATAGATTGAGCATAGATCTAGTTTAGGTTTAGCCAACCGATTTAAACAAATGTATCTTGATTCACATAAGAAAACCAAAACTGTAAGGAAGAAAATTAGTGGCCTTATAGATGATAAAGACCGCATTGCTAATAAAGGTGCACAAGCATTAGCAAAATTTCAAAAATCTCTTCTCGAAGTACAAATTGAACGAGATGAATCTCTTCGTCAGAATGACATACTTAATGAGCGAGAAGATCAAATTCGTTCGCTTCTCCTTATAAATAATGATGACGAATTCGCTTGGGCTGCGAAGGTTCTAGATAATGCCAGGAATAACTTAGGTGTTGATGTTAGCCTTCATGCCGAGCATACTGCCTTGGTTAAAGATATGATATCTGACAGAGAAGGTTGTTTATTATTCCTTTTCACTTTATTACTCCTTTTTTCTGTAGTATTATTATTAACTTACTGTCACTTGTTTTGCAGAAGCCGAGAAGAGATTTCAGACAAGGATTGAAGAACTTGAATCTGAGAAAGAGCAGCTCGCAAATGGTCTTACTCTTCGCGACAACAAGTATTCTAAGTTGAAGAAACAATTGCAAGCTACAGTAGCGAATGTCAATAACAATGTTGTTCGTTTTCGCAATCAAACTATTGAAACAGTTTGCAATGATCATCGCATTCCTCTTAGTTCATATCCTTGTCTTCTTGATAATATTCCTGAAGATATACCTTTCTCGGATGTCTCTGATAGTGAAGCTAGCGAAGAAGAAGAATCTGGCGAAGAGAATGATGGAATTGAAGAATCTGACAAAGAAGAAGAATCTTCAAAGAAATAACTTCTTTCTCTTCTTTCACTTCTTGTAATATCTGTATATATACCCTTTTAATCTTCCATTTCTATAACCCCTCATTGTAAATTTCTTGGATTAGTAAATATGAATTCAATCTTTGTTTTCTTTACTTGCGCATATTAATCAAGCGATTCTTCTTTGTACTACAACTGACCAGCCTTATGAATGCATAAATCTATCATGTGAAAATGAATAAAAAGATTCTATCCTGTTCATTCCCATACTTGCCTCTGTTATTTATTTTCAAATGAGGGATTTGATCAATTGTCTCTGAGTAATGTAATCTCTAGATTTTGCCCTTATTGTTGGTAACTTTATGAATAAGTATAATTGTTTTCGCAAGCTTATTTTGCTCCCTCAATTTTTTGTATAGGTATATCTTTATTTATGTTAAAGCTCATCATTGCGACAAGATCGCAGGACGTCTTCACAAATGAAGAAATCTATTGATCTTGCCTTATCATTTCTTGTGTGGTCTTACTTTGCCTTCCTAATTAAAGGTCTTATTTCGCCACCCCTCGTTGCGACAAAGTCGCAGGACGTCTTTACATTTTCATGTAATGACCCATTGACCTTGTCTTATCATTTCTTAAGTATTTTTGCCTATGAAGGATATTTTATTTGCGACAATATGACAGGTTTAGATACTCTTGCGAATGTAAAATCCCATGATATTGCTGTCTTTGCGACGAAATCGCAGGACGTCTTTACATTTTCACGTAAAAACCCATTGATCTCGCCTTATCCTTGCGTTAGTATTATTGCCTCTATAGGATCATCGCACAAATATGACAAGCCTAAATTTCCTTGCGAAAAAAAAGCCTCATGACATTTGCGTCTTTTGACACTTATCAGCTCCCCAATGGAGGGTGCCGCCCTTATCTTCTCCCTGGTTGCCCCTTCAAGGAGGCGTACATCGGCCATTCAAGACTAGCTCCTCCCATCCGGTCTTAACAACAACCAGCTTGTTTTTCAGCGACCTCTTATCCCTTATACCTATATGGTTTATGGTTACGAGACCGCACCCTAAGTGGAGTTTTCTTCGGCCGAGTGCGGCATATACCAAGACTTGCCAAGAATGACCGAGACACTTCAAATGCCCCAGGCACTCTTGGCTCAACCGTGTACCCCGGCGCCTTGAGCATACACTGCGACTCCTTGGAAGAGACCCTCGGGCGTCCAACCAGGTATAACCTTATATATATAGTTGGAAATCCAAGGTATCTCTCCCGGATAGGCTTTCATGGGCCCCGAATCTCCATGACTAAGGTTCCAGGAGCGGTGTAACCTTTTCACTGAGCCATGTCAAGAGATACCCCCTTATATGACGCACTTTAGGTCTTACATTTTCCTCTTGCGAAATATCATTCGCGAACTAGGGTGTACGCCATAAAGGTTCGTCCCATTCACTCACTCTTTCATTTTTGTTAATTCATTCAATCATTCATTTTGTTTGCGAAGCTATCGCACAATCTTACATTGTTTAATCATTTTTGTTTTTCAATTCTTCAATCAAATTGTCATAAATTCTTGATGGCGAGATTCTCGCATATTTCTTCTTCAATTATTTTTTCTTCCTCTTACCCTTAACATGCTTTTGTCATTGCTTTTTAATGATTATTCATTTCTTACACTTTTTGCTCCTGCTGCTCTCTGCCTCTGCACCATTCAAATCTCTTAATGATTCATTTCCATCATAACTTTCAACTGTTTTCATGCATTTGTTTCGCAATGTATATTCTCTTCTCACATTTATGGTATCTACCATCAATCTTTCTCTTCTTTGTTCATCTTTTGCATGTTGTTTCCAGCCCTTTCTTTTTGCAGCTCTCTCTTCGCAACTCTCCACGTCGATCTCATAGCATTTTTGTCCTTCCGTCCAATCTCCCTTTATAATTCCGACACCGCTAGGATGAGGAAACTTTATGCATTGATGATAAGTCGATGCTACGCCCAGAATTTCGTGCAACCAAGGCCTTCCGATCAATGCATTATAAGGGGACTCCACATCGACTACACAGAACAAAATCCCCGTTGATAATCCTTGCAACGGTATTCTCATATGAACTTCTCCTTTAGGCTTATTCGCTGTGCCATTGAAACCATATATCTTATACGTCAAAGGTATCAATTCTTCATCCTTCCCACCCATAGTCTTATAAGTATGGTAGAAAAGAATGTTCACTGAGCTCCCCGTATCAATTAAGATTCTATTGATCGCCCAGCAATTCTCTGCTTCATCGTCTTCGCCATCTACAGGTTTTGGATTAATTTTCAATTTTACAACCAATGGGCTATCATGCGTCTCTCTGCCCTCAGGAATCTCTTCTGCGGTGAAAGAAATAATCTGCGTCTGCCATTCTTTTAATTGCGATGCCTTCGTAATGTTCATCACTTCTTTATTATCAGCATCCCTCGCGAAAATCCTACTGAGAACATTATCATGAAAATCTTCAATTGTTCGGTGTGAGTGTACAATGGAGTTGCAAAACAAATTTTTAGCTTTCGATCCAACTTCTATTACGAATGTTTCTTTCCCCTTTGCTGAATTTGTTCTGTGTATTTCCGGAGGTGGTGGTAATGGCTGAACCTTCTCTTCACTTTTTAGAAAATGACTCAGCTTTCCTTGGTCAATCATTCTGAGGATAATTCTTTTTATATTTCTGCAGTCATTTGTTAAGTGCCCATGAAAGCGATGGTAAGAACAGAACTCGTGACTTCTATCACTTGGTGGTGGCTCATTCCCCATGTTCCATGGCGCAGGTATGTTTTCCATCAAGAGTATAGCTTCCCATATTTTTTCAACACTAGTATTTAATGGTGACATTTTGATTTCTTCCCATACTACTCTGTGACGTCGCTGCCCTCCATGATAATTCTCGCCTTTGACTTCCATAAGTTTCTTGCGGATGATCAAGTCTTTGAATTTTGTTATTGCCGCCACGGTTGTAGTAGTTCTTTTCTCTCTCAAATTCTTCTTGATCACGGCTTCCCATGGCTACTATCTTTGGCTGTCCATCACCTATCCTTTCTTGTTGACTTTGCGAAGTGCTCGCCACCGTGTTTATCAGTTTGGGTAATAAACTTGCATTCGCAACATTTGAACTTGTATTCGTAATTGGATATGATTCCATCTCATTTTGCCTTTCCTCTAAAGCAATATACTCTTCTTGAAGTTCTCGCAGCTCCGTCATCGTGATTGTATTCTTGACTCTAAAAATTTGAATATATAACAAATTGGTTGCGAACATAGCGTTTATGAATGATAAAATGAGATATCTTTCATCCACTCTTCCATCCATCTCGCTACACATCGTCTTCCATCTCACAGTTAAATGTCTTAAACTTTCGCCAACTCTTTATTTCAGCCCAAATACATCTTCAATTCCTGGTCGCGAGGAGTTGTTACTTATGTATGCCCCTAAGAATATAGCTTGTAAATGGTTGAATGACGTGATGGTGTTTCTTGGTAAACCCTCAAACCATTTCAAGTGCTTCTCTGTTAAACTTGATGCGAAATATTTGCACAATATTGCATCATGATTTTCCCACTGTAGCATACATCTCACATACGCTTTGATGTGTTGTATTGCGCAAGTTGTTCCATCAAAAATGATGGTTAATGCGGGTAAATTGCATTTTGGGGGTATTCCTCCTAACTGCACCTCTAGTGTAAAGGGGGTTTTTGCAGCTTCTTCGATGGCCTCATCCAATTGTCTTCTTCCTCCTCCTCTTCTATTGTTCAACATTCCTCTCATCTCTGCCAACTCTCTTAAGATTTGTTCATTTATATCAGGGTTCAAATTCATCGGTCTTTTTAGCTCCGTCTCTCTCCTTCTGCGTTCATGTCTACCTTGATTTTCTTGTTCAACATTCTCTTCTCTTCTTTCTCTGCGATTTTCTCCTTCATCTCGTTCACGAATTCGCACACCATCGTATCTATCATTTTCTCTTCTTGGTTGTCTATCAGCTCTCCTTTGTATCCTTTTATATTCTTCATTGATATTTCCATTATTGCGATTTTGCTCGCGCCTTCTTTCTCGATTGTCATGATTGTTCTGCCGAATTGCTTCCTCCAATTCTCGTTCTTCCATTTCTACTCTTAATCTTTCTCTTTCGCAAGCTAGACGCGCTTGTTCGATATAATGCTTTTCGATGTCTTCTTCAATCTCCTTTTGTTTCCTCTGTGTTTCTCTCCCATGCAATGTTCTTCTTCCTTCTTCCTGATTTTCTTCATTAATTGGACCATTCTGCTGCCTATTTCCTTGAATTTCGTTATTTTGGACATTCTCAGTAAAATCTCGGGACGTGGAATACACACTATTTCCCTTCTTTTTTCGCAAAGATCCTTCATCGAGATTTGGCTCTCTTTTCTAGATTTTCTTCATTAAAATTTTCCACAAGTAACATTCTCCTCATATCATCTCTAACCGATCCTGATCTTGATCTGGTATTACTTCTCGAGTTCCTATTCTGCAACCTCATATTTTCCATTCTTAACTCATGGTTTTGCCTTGTTAAATTTGCGCGTTCTTCCGCTTCTAATCGCCTTTCTTCATGTATCGTTTGACTCAACGTTTCTAATGCTACGATTTCTTCATTTCTATGAGCTGTTTCTCCCATCTCTTCTTGATTTCTCTCCTCTTGTCCATTATTTATTAATTATTGCACTTCTTCTCTTTCTTCCATAGAATTTGATCTCCATGTATGCACACTCACCCTATCATAATCCACTACTCTATTCGGCGCTGGTTGGACTGGTGGTTGAATTGGCGGTTGAATTTGACCTTCTTCTCTATCTCTTGTGTTTATTCTTGATGGTTCACCTACTTCATTTCTCCTTTCTCCAGCTAATCTCCCGCTTCTCCTTACAATTGTTGGTTGTTCTGATGCATTCCTTCTTCTAGCCATTTCTCAATTTTAGTAAATTGTTGAGAACTATACGAAATTTCCTTCTTGTCACTCCTAATTCTTTCAATTCACACGGTTGATCTTGTCAGTCCCTGTTTCTAGCGCATATGTAGTTGCAGGAAATCCCACAATACACCCCTCACTAGAATTTACTTAACTAATCCATTTGAAGATGAAATACTATAAATTTTATTGATTATTTTCTTAAAATGTTTACAAAGGAAGATAGGACAGAGTTAAAGAAATTACAATCACTTTGGATTTTCTCTCTCCTAATGACTTGCTTCACAATTCAAAAAGAACTCTCCCTACAACATACTTACTCACCCCTTTATATAGGGTAACACAAAGTGGATGACAGCTAAGCTGTCCTTTATTTTCGGGAATAACTCGCGAAGTGTCGCAAGTGTATAAATGTTCATCCTCGCGACACTCTTAACCTTCGCCAGATTTTCACATCTTCCTCGTGTTCTGGCTGTCGTCATTCATTGCGTCATTTATTTTACTTTCCTGCGACACCTTCGCAATGCTGTCGTTTATTAATCTCGCGAAGTATTGATGTCCCGATATTCTGATCCTACAATAGTGAAGACACCGGCAGATTTAGGGTTCGAGTTTTGATCATGCTCTAGGGAAATTCAAGGGCCAAAACTCTTTGGGTTTGTCTATTTGAGATAAACAGAGATGGTAATAGCGTTGGATTCATTCCAGTTGGACCAGATAATCGGTGAGAAGGAAAAAGAGTTGCTTGTTCACGGAAAATATTATCAAGCTACGGGATATTCTGGATTTGGTTTGGAAAGTTTCTGGTGATATTAAATCGAAGGATTAGTTTGGTTTGGGCATGTTATCCACAAACAGGACTGGGAAAACTCTTGGATTCGTCAAAATACGGTTGTATCTCCGATTGGAAGAAAACAGAGCACCATATAACCACGTGAGTAATTCTCGAGATTTTCTTTATTCTTGGAAAGATTGCACGAGGTCATAGGATGTATATCTTATTCTGGGACGTGTATGAGTCAGTTAAAAGTATGTTAGATGTCTACAGACGCGTGAGAAGCTGTAAAAAATGGAAGAAATCCCGTGACTGGCAGTAAAGAATAATATCGAGTAATTGAAGAACATATGCAATTATGACGAGTATATAAGGTCTGGGGGAGTATTAGACAAGGTACGGAGAGTTTGGGGAGAATTTAGAACATCACAGAGTGAGAAAATCAAGCTGCAGAGAATCGCCGGTTTCTGCTGCTGTGAAGAACATAAGACGCACAAGGAGCAGTCGTATTTGCTACAAAGGACAACGATAGTTCATTCATATCGTACTTTGTAATAGATTCGTTTGTAACAAATATAATTGTTACAAACCCGGTTTTTAATAGTTTTTCTCCATTTCATCATTTGTACACCTCCTTTGAGCAATAAAAATGAATTTTGAGCATGTTTTCAACAGGATGAGCGGCTAATTCTCTCACTACCAAGGCAATGAGGAAGCTATTTACGCATGAATAATTGGTAATTATTTATTTTCTCTGATTTATAATTTATAATTCACTCAATCACTTCTTTTGCAGAGTTTCTAATTGTTCGCAAAATTTTCTTCATTAGTTGTGATTCAATTAGATAGGTTATGCTTTGTTTAGATAATCTATGCTTAGGGGATACAATTAATTTTTGAGAATTTGTCTGATTATATGTGAATTAAGAAATAAGGACTTAAAAAGATAATTAGAGTTTTGGCTTATTTTCCATAATTTATTCATGTGTAATAGTGGAATCAGTGTCTTGGTTATTCCTAATATCTTGAAATCAAATTTTGAGTTAATTTTTCTTTATTTTTAAGTTTTATTAAGTCTAAAATCTATTGCTTTCACAAGTCTCAACGAACTTTTTACTACAACTCAATTGAAAATCACATCAGTAGTCCATATGATATGCTACTCCCCGTTAGTCTATGCTTTACTCTTTCGTTAGATAAACGTTTAAGCACCAATGTCCTTTCCCTTAGTGATACCAATCAATATAAATCAATACCACTATAACTTGTTTACTCCATATATTTCTCCCCCTTTTTGTCACAAAATGACAAAGGTACGAGCAAATAAAGGACAAACCGAAAGGATCTTACAAATCTCAATAGACTTGCAAACCTATAAGAGTTGAGCACGAGGGTTCCACACACCATTTTTGATAACCAACATCAAAACCGAAACTAAAAAGTAATTTTGTTGATATGTTACCAAGGAATATTCGAAATAATTGCCCAAAGCAATTTTCCCTAATAGCTTAGCAAACCAAAAATCGACTAAGCACCTTAGCTCCTTTGCTAAAATGATTGTACAAATACAATCGCTTGTTCGATAAGATCAAAATAAAGATAACTCTATTTTTCTCATCAGGTTCTAATTATCCATATAACTTAGACCTTTAACTTTTAAACAATAAGAGTACTAGGTTAGTTAACTAGCATTTCTTGTTAAGGCATTTGACTAGACTTGAATAACCGAAACCTCCACTTTGATAAGTCTAACTAAGATCAGAATTAACTTAGTTTCTCTTATCCGGAATCGAATCGAATTGGACTAAACAATTCATCATGTAAACTTTTTCTTTCGTTAAGCCATAAACAATTCATACAAACCAAATAAATCAACTTGCATAATTATTCACCTCAACCGGAAGCAATTGAAACAACAAAGACATTAAAGCACCACACCGAAATTTTGTAAGCCTAAACGATTAATACCAAACAATAAAGCAAGATAACAATAGTTTTTCTTAACCGGAAACAATTGAATCACACACACATCCATACACAAATAATGGAATAAAACATCAATTTACCAAAATTTTGTTAAGAAAAAGCAATAAATATATGTAATAAACTCAGGCTTTTCTTAAACAGGAAAACGATTAACTAACAGGTCGTTATCTCAAATTTCGTATCCTCTTCTCCAATATGTTTGCATCTTCTTCCAGGGAGAATTGATATCGAAATATCATTATGTTGTCATCCTTATGCAAAACAAAAGAATAACAACAACCAACCTTTACCAGAGAAGGTTGAAAACCGGTTTTTAACTATTGCAAGCAAAAGTTGAAAACCACGAAACACATATGCTTTTATGCAAAACCAAACGATTCAACATATTGCGACTTTTTCACATATTGTTTCAATCAGAACCCCTCATGATCCTTTGATAAAGCCTACCAACATGGGCTAGAACTTAATCCTGTTAAACCAAACATATGAGATCGAATATCAATGTTAGAAAACCGAAATCAAACATCACATACACATACATAGCAATAAGATAAAGCATTCAAGCACAGTCTATGTAAACATAAACTATCACAAGAAAAATTGTAAAGCAAATAATTTTATTCATAATAAGATAGTTTTATTCATAATAGACCTAATACATTCATTGAAAGAAATCAAAAATTGATGTATATCTTCTTGCAACTCAGTCCTTCATATCAGTGCTAAATGGAGGTGGATTATTACTTTCAGTCTTCAACTTGTGAATTTCTTCAAGTAGATAACCTTTTTGCTTGACCAGAATTTCTTGCAGGTGAGAAATTTTCGTGAAGGATTCTGCAAGAGCATGTAATTCTGTCTTTGATTGAACACAAAAGTGTGTCAATGCTTCAATACACTGATCTTTCTTCAGCATATTCTCTCTTTCCTTCTTGCTAAGCCAATCTCTCTTTTTGATTTTGCTCTTAATATCAAGAGAAGATCCAGACTTAATCTTAAGTTGATCTTTCTGATCTAGCATCTACAAAGAAAAGATGTTGGATCCAGACTCATGGTTCGGACAAAGAATGACCAAAGAAGGAGAAGGATCTTTTTATAATTTTCATACTTCCGAAAATATAATATTCCTATAAATACGAATATATCAAATATTTTCAAATACTAGATTTTATTCTCATAATCTACACATACATGCCTTGATTTTTCTTCTTCCTCACTCAAATTTCGGCACACATGGTGAGGAAAGAATTTTAATACCGATCAGGTGTTATTAGTATGAGATTTTCTCTCATTATGGAATTTTGAACAACCAGATTGTCCTTGATCTAGCATCGTATGAGAAGTTCTCCTCTTGTTACCTCGAACTAGCGAAGTATCTTGAGTTTGACTTGGGTTGCCTATGCAACTTTTAGAAATTCTGTTATTGAGACAGTTTTTGCATCTTGTCTTATTTTTTCCTTTACCATTAGATGATTTAATAACATCGGAAGACATGTCCATTTTTAAAATGTGTAAATCACTAATGGAGAAAGAAGAAATAAGATTGACAACTAATGCAATATTAGATGTTTCCTCTTCTTCAGAATCATATGAATCAGAGCTCTCATCTAGAGTTACAACCAGAGCCTTGCTTCCAGTGTATTTCTTAAGATTGGGACAATCTTTAGCAATTTTACCAAACCCTTTACACTTAAAGCACTGCGGATGATATTCATCTTCTTCTTCATGATCCTTTTTGACAGGAACTCGATCATGTGGGCGAGAAGATCGATGAGTATCCTTTATGAATCTCTTATTTCGTTTCTTTAAGAGATCTCGAAACTGTCTTGTAATCAATGATAATGATTATTCAATTTCATCATCATAATTTTCTGCAATCTGTTCGTCTGAATCATCCATCTGTCATATTCCTCTTCATTTGAGCTTTCGGAATTTTTGCAGCTTTAAAAGAAATTCCTTTACTTTGAATAGATTGTGATTCATGATCAAAGATCTTTAACTTTCCAACAAGTGTGCTTCGTGATAAAGTTGAAAGATCATTTGCTTCTATGATTGCATGCTTCTTAAAATCGTATCTTGGTGGCAACGATCTGAGAATTTTGCACACTATATATTTTTCAGAGATAGTTTTTCCAAGCGAGAAAGAGGCATTAATTATCTTAGAGAGTTTAAGATGAAACTCTTCAAAAGTGTCGTTGTCACCCATTCGAAGGTTTTCCCAATCGTACGTAAGAGTTTGAAGTTTAGCTTCTTTCTCTGAAGTGTTTCATTCGAATACGATCTGAAGATTATCCCAAGCTTCTTTCGAAGTTTGACATGTTGATACATGATGTTGTAGATCACGACATACGGCATGTATTATAGCATTCAAACCATCTGAATTCTGCTTCGCAAGAGCCTTTTCTTCGTTTGAAAAATCTACTAAGTGTTTAAACTCAGTTTCCGAATTTTCTATCTTTGGACGAATATAACCATCGACGACAAATAGCCATGTATTAAAGTCTCATGATTGAAGAAAAGATCTCATAGCAGATTTCCACCATAGATAGTTTGTTTCGTCAAATCTTGGCGGTACGTTAATTGAAGTCGATTCATGAGAACTCGAGTTCATTCTTATAGGTTGGATCGCACCAAACACAGATTGTTAGATCTTTTCGTGTTTGCCTGCTCTGATACAATTTGAAAATACGAGGGTACCCAAATATAACTCAATCTAAAACTTTTCCACCTATAAGTCCTTTATCCGAAAGTGATTGTCTATGGACTGAGTCGAGATAATATAACTAATCGGTTCACACTTCGTGTGATCGTCTATGGATACGATATCGAGACAACACAACAACGAAGTATGTTTACTTGATAAGAGGTTTGGACTTAACCAAACACAATAGGATTACTATCAAGTAAATAGTAATTAACGTTTGTGTATTTTACTTCTAATTATAATAAAAACAATTATAATTGCGGAAATAGAAAAGTAAAAGACACATTAAGATTTTGTTAACGAGGAAACCGCAATGCAGAAAAACCCCGGGACCTTGTCCAGAATTGAATACTCTCAGGATTAAGCCGTTATACAAAATCAAACCAACTTCGTATAGTTGAGACCAAGCAACTAAACCTATAGTTCACCTATTTCCGTCTGTATTCCCACGCCTCCAACTAGTAATAAGTCACGTACTTGGAACAATTCCTTTGGTTCGTATTCCAAACAGTAAAGGAACAACAAATCTGTTTGGTATCAACTCTTTTCAACCAAGTGATGTGAGTTCGACAAAAGGCTCTTCCGTTTATCTCAATAAACTCCTTTGTCAGGTCCTTAGATCTATCTACTAACAATTACCGAAGTAATCTTCTAGATTTTTCAATCAATACTTTGAATCACAAAGAAACGTATTGATGCCGATCTACTCAACTAATCAATCCAATCTACCACAAGGATAAACTGATTATAGTTGGATCCTCTTTAACCGAAACAAGTATTGTGCAAACCAAATATTATGAACCCAAATCAGATATCTTCAAAGTCTTCTTTGTCTTCAAATCTTCTTAGATCTTCAATAAACACCTGCACACAATCAACTTGAATCTCTTGTGATCAATCACGCACAAAACAGGGTCTGTTAACAATGGATTATCACAATACGTCTTTAGAACTACAAATAGTCTAAAGATCCCCGTCGAAACTTCGATCTAGTTTGAGTGAAACTTATATCAGAAGAGAAGATTCTCAAGCATAAACAAACTAGGTGAAATCAAAGTTCAACAACCGTTAGTCAATCAAATCAATCGAAAACTAATAATAAACCATAATTATCTAGTTTCCCACCAACGGTACTAATAGAGCTTCTCAATCCCAAAGAAGTCTTTAAACCGAGCGGACGTAAGAGATTTCGCCTAATTAGGTTACTTTCCTCTCCGAATAGGCGGCTCCACCAATAACAACACAACTAAGTAGTTTTGCTGGGTTTGAGGATAAATTTGGTAGAAATGCAAACTTTGATATTTATAGACCAATGAAGTTTGGATACCAAGGAATTTCCAAAACCGAAAATATTCTCAAGATATGCAATATATTCCAAATTCGGTTTCCATAATTCCTGGAAATGCTTTGTCCAAACATTGACCGAAAATCTCCAATTAGTAAATGCACATTACCCATTTTTATTTTCCAAAAATAAAATTAAAAACCTTAATTAAAAGATTCTCAACTTATTTTTCGATCCGGGATTTTCCTTTAGCTATTAAGGAATATCTTTGAACAATAAAAGATAAGTGTTACTGCACATGTTCAAAGAATGTCGACATCTTTACTTTGTAAGTCCTCTTTCATACTTACAATCTTGAAACCGATTTTCCACACTTCCAAACGAGTTTAGAATTGGTTCATCTGACTTTCAAAAACTATGTGATTGATTAAGAACACTCAATCACAAATCATGGGTTTCACGGTTCTACCAAAACAAGTTTCGGTTCTACCTCCACGTGAGTACTGTGCATAGTCACACTAGCTTTCCAAAAATTCGGTTGACTAGGTACTAGGATCGGTTCCCCACATACTTATGGTAACTACTTGTATTTGCTGCACATGTCCATAGGATCGGTTCCCCTTTTACTAAAAACTTGTTTCACATATTCATAGGATTGGTTCTCCCATCTACTAAAAACGTGTTGCACCTCTTACAAGGATTGATTCCCCTTTTGTGATCGGTTGCACCTCTTTATAAGATCGGTTCCCCTTTGCCTAGAGTTGGTCATACCAATAACACTAAATCGATCATACCATCTCAGGTGATTACTTAAGATCGGTTTCACTAATAAAAGTCATACCAATACAAAAGTCAGGTCTTGTGAATAGTTTTACCAAGAACATAAACAAATCATGAGAGGTTATACTAATCACACATATTGGTGGTTCAAAAGATATGCAATGAATCACAATACCAATAAGCCTATCGATTTCCCTTTCGATTCATAAAACAAGTTCATGAATTTACTTCCTTTAAACTAATGTAAAACATTGTTTCCTATGATGAAATCTTCACCTCATACCCATACATAATCACAATAGAATTCAAACGATTATGTCGATGTCTTATATACGAAGTTCAAAAGATAAGCATTATACTTCGTATTGTATTCCTTAATACTACGTCTAACTAGAGTGTAATCATTCATGCTTCGCAGTTATGTTTTCAATATGCACGACTTGAAAGATACGTTAGGGAATGAAACAGTTCAAGTCAAATATTACTAACCTCAAGTGGAAGGATGATATTGTCGTTGTAGCTCCTTACTTCTCCTCTTCTTCAAGTCTTCACAATACTCGTAATGTCTCATATTGTAATACTTTCAAGCTAACCTATACGAAGTTAACTCTAGTATATAATCAAGCGACTCTTTAAATGAGTTTTGGTTTACTAAAATATGACAACTAAACTTGACATACCAACGCTTGGTGGGTTCAACCGAGTTATGCTCTAACAAAATGAATCTTCCTAGTGCCGCTATAGAGCCATTGAGTTTATGGACCTCTTTCAAGTTTCTTGGGGACGACATTTCCACGATGACCTGGATTTTAGCGGGATCGACTTCGATGCCCCTCTTCGTTACCAGATATCCGAGAAACTTCCCTGATGTGACACCGAAGGTGTACTTTTCTGGTTTAATTTCATGTTGTATTTCTTCATTGCACCGAAGATATCTCTCAAGTCCTGAAGGCGATCCTTGCGCAATTTGATTTTGACTAGCATATCTTCGACATAAACTTCCAAAGTTTTCCCGATCCATTGCTTGAAGAAAGCATCAACCATCCTATGGTATGTTGCCCCTGCGTTCCTCAGTCTGAAGGGCATTCGGGTGTAACAGTAGAGGCCGTGCGGAGTGAAGAATATTGTATGTTGTTGATATTCTTATGCCAGGGCTATCTGGTTGTAACCAGAATATCCATCCATGAATGATAATTCTTCGTGTCCTTCCACAACTTCCACCAATTGATCGATGCTTGGGAGCGGGTAGCTATCCTTCGGGCATGCTTTATTGAGGTTGGTGAAATCGATGCAAATCCTTACCTCGCCGTTATTTTTTGGTACGATGACCATGTTCGAGATTCATGTGGGATACCTCACCTCCCTTATGAATCCTCCCTCCATCAGCTTGTGAAGCTCTTTCTCAACTTCTTGATGATATTTCGGTGCTACTTTGCGTAATTTCTGTCTGAAGGGGTTAGTGCCCGGCTTTATCCGCAGTTCGTGTTGTATTATATTTAGATCGATCCCTGGCATATCTCCTAGCTTCCATGCGAATACATCCGCGTACTCCTTGAGTAGCTTGACCAATGATTCTTCTCGATCTTTGTCCATCAGGGTCCCTATCTTGATCATCTTGGGATCTTCTTTTGTCCCTATGTTGATCTCCTTCGTAGGCTCCACTGGCGTGAATGTAGGCTTCGGTTCCCCCAGAAGAGAAAAGTTCTTTGATTGCTATTTGGTAGGCTCTTCAGCCCACTTTTCCCTATAAACGCCTGCCTCGGTAGTTAGGACGGTGTTATCCTTCGTCGGGCCTTTCCCTGAGATTTCTTCGAGGTACAAATCGATTGCCTTGTCTTTAGTGGCTACTTTGTTTTTGCTTCTTCGGGCTTTACGTTATTCATCTTGTTCACTGTTAAGTTGGTTTTGTAAAGCCTGACATTCTCGTGTTGTGACTTGATCGCCCTTGATTTTCATTACCCCTTCGGGTGTTGGGAACCTAAGGTATTGGTGATATGTTGCTGCAACTCCTTTGAGTTTGTGCACCCATCTTCGTCCGATGATGGCGTTATATGGGGATGGCGCGTCTACCACGCTGAATCGGGTACTAACCTTCATTAGTCCTGCCTTGACTTCTAAGACAATGTCTCTTAACGGCTTCGTTGTGGCACCATCGAACCCATAGATGGTGTAGTAAGAAGACATCAGTTGCTCATCATTCAATTCCATTCGTTTGAACGTATCGTAAAATAGAACGTTGACCGAGCTTCCTCCGTCGATCAGAACCTTCTTTATGTTGCATCCTGTTACCGGTAGAGTGAGTACCAAGGGGTCGTTGTGATCCTCCATGTCTTCTTAGAAATCTTCAGCATCAAATGACAGAGGTGCATTCATCAATTGCTCGTGTTCATCAACTTCGACTCCATCGATCTTGTACAGCTCATAGTAGTCCTCAAATTTCTTCTCAACCTTTTTCCTACTTGGTCGGTCAGTGAGGGGCCGTTGGGTTCTGAACAGGAAATGGTGTTGATCATTCGGTTGCTCTCAGGCAGTTGGACTTGTTTGATTCGTTGGGTTCTATCTACGGTTTCTGCCTTTTGAACATATTGCTTGAGATCTCCGGCATCAATCAACTTCTGGATCATTATCTTGAGATTCTTACACTTCTCTGTTTGGTGACCATTGAAGCAATGGTACTCGCAGTAGTCTCTTGATTTCTCATATCTTGGTGGTTGTTTTCCCTTGGACCATGGCCACTCGAGATTGGTTCGATCCTTGATTTCCCTCAGGATGCGACCATAGATGGTGTTAAGCTTCGTGTAAACCTGATCTTCGAACTTCTTATCATTGCGTCGATGATCATATCTTTGTCCTCTTTTGTCTTCGTTGAAATGTTCGGTCGAATTGGTCCTCTTCGATCCGCTGGTATGCTCCACTGAGTTCGTACGATGAGATTTTTGCACTTGTTCCCTGGGGTTATCACGTTGTATTTCTTCCATCCTGGCATGCTTTTCGATGATCACCCGAAGATGTCCTTCAGTCGTAGGAACACTTCCATGGATCTCAACGAACAATGGATTCATCATATCCAGTCCCCACTTGTAGCAATTGATGCTAACCACATGGTCTACATTTTCTATTGCTTGACAGATCTTGTGCCACCTATCGGTATACTCCCTGGTCGTTTCTTTGTAGGCGACCGCTAGTGAGAAGAGCTTGTCCATTCCTGCGTTGACGGTCATGTTGTACATGTAAGTTCTTAAGAATTTCTCAGTGAGCTGGCTGTAGGAGTCGATGGAGTTAGGCGGTAGGTTGTCAAACCAGGATAATGCTGATCCTTTCAGGCTTGAAGGGAAGTATCTGCAGAGGACTACAACATCTTGGTCCCATCGGGCCAGGGTTCCGTTGTAGTATCAAAGATGGGCTGCGGGTCGCTGGATCCGTCGTAACATTCGAACCCTGGGATGGGACACTTTTGGGGAATGAGAGCTCTGGCCAGATATGCAGTCAGCGGTGTGGTGGCGGCTTCTCTCATCACTTCCTCTAATCTTCCCCCTCCTTTCCTTGCCTTGCCTTCAGCTGCTTGATTTCAGCCAACATCTCAGCACGAAGGTTCTCCATTGCGAGATGGTGATCCTATCTTGTGGTGGATCATCCCGATCTTCGGTTTCTGAATCCTCAAGAAAATAATCTGGGTTGGATAATCTGTTTCCTCTGGCTTCTCTTCGGTTTAATGGCTCGGGGTTGTGAACGTTGGCCACTACCATCCTTCAGTCTTGATTTGGCGGCGGTGCCTTGGAATTGGCTTCATCGTGCTGATTCTCTACTTTGCACTATGGGAAATCCTATCCTTGAGCTCCTGGTTCTCTCGTGCGAGTAACGCTACAAATGGGCGTCTGTGTAGGATCCAAATATCGCAACAACAACACACTTGCGGAATCTTCATTAACAACGTCGCGAAGCCGTCGCAAAATGATTTTAAATGACATAACAAATGACGATAGCGTAAACATGAAGAAAGTGCGAAGATCTTGCGAAAACTAGAGTGTCTGCACGAGATTTAACATTTATACTCTTGCGAGGATGTCGCGAGGTAAATCCGAAATTTATGGAAATATTAGTTGTACATGAGCTGTCATCCACTATGTAATATCCTATATAAAGAGGAGAGCAGGAGAGAGAAAGGGGAGAATAATTTTGGGAAGAGAGAGAGAGATATTTTGGAGAGAGATATTTTTAGAGAGGGATTTATTTTCTTTATCATCTTCTTCCCCTAAAACTAGATCTAGAGCTCTACCAAATATCCATTAATGGAGATTGTAAATGAAATACTAATGTAATCTCAATAATCATAGTGAAGAACCATGGATGTAGATCACATTGATCGAACCATGTAAAAAATCCTTGTGTCCATTTTATAAATTTAGTATTTTGATCTTTATTTTAATTATGAAATAGATTTAGATCTATGAAATATTATGAGGGGTGTAGTGTGGGATTTCCTGCAACTACATATGCGCTAGAAACAGGGAGGATGATGTGTTGACCCAAGAGAAATTTGGTGAAATTAGCCATATTATGCAGTTTTCTTTTCTGAATCTTTAAGTTAGGAGAGCAAATATGGAGGTTTAACCGAAATTTCATCCACTCAACAACGAACAACATTAAAAAAAATGTTCAGAGAAATCCAATTACAGAGAGGAAGAAATTGAGTCATCAACAAATTGCCGGAGAAAACAAGATGAAGAAAACAGGAGAAGAAAGAGTAAAGGAAGGACGAGATCCATACGCACGTGATGCCGTGAGCAACTTGGGTACAAGATGAGGTGCAGACCTTAAACAGTGTTGCGATGAATTAACATCATGAAGGCGAAGACAACAACTCAGGAGAAGAAAAATTCATTGTTCACCAACATCATCAACTTAGGCGAAGACAACTCAGTGGAAAAGAGGAATGAAGACTAATGAGTTATCATATGATAGTTAGAACATTGCAATCAATTACCAGCGAGAAGAAGAACATGGAGGCATTAGTTAGGAAGATTTAACTTGAGAGATGAAAACTCATCAGTCCCATCGGGTCAGCATATGCAAAATTATCAAAGAGTAAAGAAGGCATGGATACTTCATCGAGCAAAGAAATTTTACGAATCTCAGTGAGTTGTGCAAGATTTTCTTCATGACTTCTCGCAAGCATTTCTTTTAGCGAGACGTCTTCCTTATGGAAAATCAAAATGTCGGCGAGGTTTCCTCCACAGAACTTTCTTTGCAAGTTTATTACGTCACCAAACTTCTATGAGGATGAAAGCAACTATACTTCGTCACCTATCCAACTTGGAGCAGCAACCAATGATGAAGTTTCATGAACATTTACCAATATTACATGGAGGTGTTCACGCCGCATCGAAGCATTCAAGCTTTAAAGATATCATACTAAAGTGGAAAATACTAATGGGACAATGAAGTCACGAAGAGAATACTTAGTACAACCAAAAAGATGAGGAAAGAAAAGAGATGAAGCCAGATGGAGAATCGCGGGTTCAGAAATTCCAGACGAAATTCAATGAGCTTCTATGAAATCTAATATCCAGCAAAGTTAAAGCACTCTCTGAGCTATTAAGATTTACAAAGACAAACTATTGTTACTACAGGATAAATTATAAACAGAAGAAGCCAGCGAACATCATCAATTGCATTTTGACGCAAAATGCAATTACTTTGGAAACAACCAAGGGAGGGAGATAACTCGCAAAGCCAGCGAAAAGAAGAAGCAACAATAGCTAGACTTTGTCACCAACATCATGGGCAATCAATCCAGTTCACAACTACATTCTCGCAGGTAGCGGCTTCGAACGTATGGTCAAGGTTACGAGAATGATGAGCGGAGATTAGCAACAGATTAAGTTCGAGGCGATCAACAATCCACATCACAAATCGATTCAAATCAGTTCAATACTTGCGAAGAGGAAAACAACGGAGGGATGCATGAAAAAGACTTCATCGTAGGAGATAAAAGCAGAGAATCATGGAGCTTCGGTTCAACAAGGAGTAAGCCTTGCGAAGACATAAAGCTCTCCTGCGATGTTCACTTCATCAAATAAAGTTCTGGAGAGGTTTCCGCAGCAGGTAAGGAAAAAGATTACTCCTTCATTGTACCAGCAAAGTTGCCGCAGCCTCCGGTGAAGTTGCAGTTGTTCTAGCGAGACAAGCAGCTATTATTGATCGTTAAGAAAACCTCAAGTTCCATTGTAAAGCAAAGATGATCAAAGAAGATGAACTATTAAGGAAGGAAGTACAGCTAAGAAAGGGACAAAGACAAGAGCAAAACAAATTCAAGAAAGAAGAAGATGATTAACAAAGATGGTATCTCACTATACCGTCGGGAGGAAGAACCCTAACTAACAAGTGATCTCTATAGAAGTTAAACCTACACTGCGAAGAAATATTGCGAAGCTTACCGAGAGTTATCACGTGAAGGAAAATTTCAGTCTTAAATCACAAAGGACGACAAAGAAATAACAACGAGATATGAAGCTTACCAAATTAACACAAATAAAGGATAGCACAAATGGTTCGGTGTAGCCAATGCGCTTGAAAACGCAAGATCGAATCCCACCAAGATTAGTTTTTCGCAAATTTTTGAAATCCTAGAGGCGAAGAAATGGAATAGAGTCACAGCACTATGTATTTCTTTCGCACACAACGAGTGGCACAGATGGTTAGAGAAGGGGCATGCAAATTAGAGGTCGCGAGTTCGAGTCTTCCCCTTCGCAAAGAATTTTTTTGTTTTGCAGATGTTTACTTCGCAAACATTTGCTGCATGAACATACACCTCGCAAATGATTGCTTCAAATAAGTTTTCTTCACGAGAAGTCATCTTCGCAAGGACTTTGCCTATTTCGCAAAGAAGAAAGTTGATGACTATCTCGCAAATTAATTTCGCAAGAGAGGTTAGAGCGAGTTGGTATGGTGCGAGAATATGCAAGAGGCAGGTCAAGGGTTCAAATCTCATTTCTCACACTTCTTTTTGCTGCGAGATAACTATATTTTGTGCGACGTTTATACATTTCAAGGATGCTAGCTTCGCAAGCAAATCATGTACTTCGCAAGAGACCACAACAACAACGAATCACATAAAAGTTAAGTACCACTTTCTTTGAACATTTTACTTTTACAGAAAATAAAAGATTTTTGATTTGATTAAAAAAAAAGATTTCAAAGATTTCAAAGATTTCAAAATTATAAAAGATTATAAAGATTTCTAAGATTTCTAAATTACAAAGATCTTAAAGATTTCAAAGATTCGAGAAAATCTCGCAGATTAATTTATATATTTCTCTTGAATATTTACTTTACTTCAAATGATATGATATTATGAGAATGAATGAAAGAAATGACAGAAATGAAAGAATAAGTGAAGGAAATGATGAAATGAAGGAATGAATGAAAGGATGAATGAAAGAATGAAGACATGCGATAATTTCGCAAATGAATGATTGAATGAATTGACAAAAATGAATGAGTGAGTGAATGGGACGAACCTTTATGGCGTACACCCTAGTTCGCGAATGATATTTCGTAAGAGGCAAATGTAAGACCTAAAGTGCGTCATATAAGGGGGTATCTCTTGACATGTCTCAAGGGGAAGGTTACACCGATCCTGAAGTCTGGGTCATGGAAATTTGGGGCCCATGAAAGCCTATCCGGGAGAGATACTTTGGATTTCCAACTATATATATAAGGTTATACCCTGGTTGGACCCCCAAAGGTCTCTTCCAAGGAGTCAGTGTATGCTCAAGGCGCCGGTGTACACGGTTGAGACAAGAGTGCCTCGGGGCATTTGAAGTGTCTCGCCATTCTTGGCAAGTCTTGCATACGCCGCACTCGGCCCGAAGAAAACTCCACTTAGGGTGCGTCTCGTAACCATAAACCATATATGTATAAGGGATAAGAGGCTGCGAAAACAACAGTTGTTAAGACCGGATGGGAGGAGCTAGTCTTGTATGGCCGATGTACGCCTCCTTGAAGGGGCAACCAGGGAGAAGATAAGGGCGGCACCCTCCATTAGGGAGCTGATAAGTGTCAAAAGACGCAAATGTCATGAGGCTTTATTTTCGAAAGAAAATTTAGGCTTGTCATATTTGTGCGATGATCCTGAAGAGGTAATAATACTAACGCGAAGGTAAGACGAGATCAATGGGTCGTTATATGAAAGTGTAACGACGTCCTGCGATTTCGTCTCAAAGACGGCAATGTCATGGGGCTTTACGTTCGCAAGAATACTTAGGCCTATCATATTGTCGCAAGAAAAATATCCTGCAGAGGCAAAATTACTAAAGAAATGATAAGACAAGGTCAATGGGTCGTTATATGAAAGTGTAACGACGTCCTGTGATTTTGTCGCAAGACGGCAATGTAATGGGGCTTTATGTTTGAAAGAGCATTTAGGCTTGTCATATTGTCGCAATGAGGGGTGGCAAAATAAGACCTTTAACTAGGAAGGCGAAATAAGACCACACAAGAAAAATGATAAGGCAAGACCAGTGGGTCATTACATGAAAATGTAAAGACGTCCTGCGATCTTGTCGCAATGACAAAATTCAACATAAACATTTTGAATGTAGGTAACCGAGATCTTTCATCGCAAGAAAGATTACATGATAAGATTGCGAACTTGAGAAAATGATTAAATGATAAGCTTGTGAACATATACATGATAATGAGACTGAGGCAATGCAAATGCCACACACTTGATATTATGATCATATTATCATGCAATACTAATAGTGCAGGAATAAGAAAAGATGAAGCACAAGTAAGAACTTGCGAGAAACAATAAATACACAAAGAGGAATGCATATACTAGAGACAAAATCAGAGAAATGAAGAATGGACGCGATTTAAAGCTACATCTATAAGCAACTTGAAGAGATTATACTATCGCATGAGAACAACGTATGAGACAGAGGCAAGATAAGAATGAAGAAATAACTCGCTCATTCAACACTTTTTTTCAATGATTATACACTCATAGATAAAGAACAAGAGGCAATTATGGATAACCAAGAAAACATTTTATGTTCTTTATCTTCTCGGCAAGAATCACTTACAAATGAATAACAAGAATCCTCACCAAAGATGGAATAATAACTTCGGCAATACTTCTTATACTTCAAGGATTAATACTTCTTATTCACTTCGCAAAGCTTCGGAACTTCGCAAAAGAATAGAGGCAAGTACGTACTTTTCAAGTCCAGTATTCTTTCGCTCGTTCCTTCATCAACAAAGATCAAAGACTACTGACAACAGATTTTTTCTTAAAGATCGCTCTCAAGCAATATTCAAGAAAAAGAGGCAAGATGTAGGATCCAAATATCGCAACAACAACACACTTGCGAATCTTCATTAACAACGTCGCGAAGCCGTCGCAAAATGATTTCGAAATGACATAACAAATGACGATAGCGTAAACATGAAGAAAGTGCGAAGATCTTGCGAAAACTAGAGTGTCTGCATGTAGATTTAACATTTATACTCTTGCGAGGATGTCGCGAGGTAAATCCGAAATTTAGGGAAATATTAGTTGTACATGAGCTGTCATCCACTATGTAATATCCTATATAAAGAGGAGAGCAGGAGAGAGAAAGGGGAGAATAATTTTGGGAAGAGAGAGAGAGAGAGATATTTTGGAGAGAGATATTTTTAGAGAGGGATTTATTTTATTTATCATCTTCTTCCCCTAAAACTAGATCTAGAGCTCTACCAAATATCCATTAATGGAGATTGTAAATGAAATACTAATGTAATCTCAATAATCATAGTGAAGAACCATGGATGTAGATCACATTGATCGAACCATGTAAAAAATCCTTGTGTCCATTTTATAAATTTAGTACTTTAATCTTTATTTTAATTATGAAATAGATTTAGATCTATGAAATATTATGAGGGGTGTAGTGTGGGATTTCCTGCAACTACAGTCCGCGTATACCTTCTGGTTTCTTTTCAGTTCTTCGAGTTCTGCTATCAACTGGATGGAGTGATTTAATCCCTGGTTCGGAGTTCCCACTTGCGCTTGTCCACCAGTAGCTATAGTATGATCTTCGTCTACAGTCTGGATCAGAGGGACGGTGGATCGATAGGTAAGACCTGAAGCTCCATGGGCTGCTGTCTTAGCGGTTCGTCATCAATGGTGGTTGGGCGACGAGAGAGGTTGGTTTTGTTCATCTGTGAGTGGCATCCCATATAGGGGTTGTTGCATCGTCGATTTTGCCACTCCTTCGGCTCGGGTTACTGCTGCTACTTTTGAGGCTCCGGCTTTGGCCGCTGCATCTTTGAGAGCCGTCGCTGCTATAGTTGTGGCATCGAGAGGTGTGGTACTTTTCGCTCCATCCTGCCTTCTGTTTGGTGCTTTGAGATTTTCACCCTTTTGCTTGTTGCGCGTTACAACTGGGGTGGTTTTGTGTGTTTCTTTTGATGTTGCCTTGGCTTTTCTTGCATCCTTCGTTTTATCCATATTCGCTCTTCTGCAAAAACGAGAAGTTGGCAAGGAAAATATATCGACATGGGTTTTGTTAGTAAAGTCAATATAGGAAAAGGCATGCTTATATGTTTTGTTAGGCATAAGCTAAAACATGGTTTCAGCATAAATTCAAAGAAAAACACAGATCCCAACGTAAATCCAAAGATTTTCAAGAGAAAACATAGATCCAAATATTTTTTCAAGGGAAAACGTAGATCCAAACAATGATCCAAAGATTTTTTCAAGGGAAAACGTAGATCCAAAAATTGCGAACATGGATCGAAACATAGACCTAAAGATACTTCATGAAAGAAGGTAGATCCAAGGGTTTTTACAAGTGAAAACTCGGATTCGAAGTATCTCCGATCATTTTTGTGGCGAAATTTTTTGTTTCGTCTAATCGACTTCTCAAATCGGGTTGTTTTTGCTAGTTTGTCACTCAACATCGGTATCGAGAACCATTGTTGAATGATTAAGAAAAAAAAATTACAGGAAAAGATAAATCTTTTTACCGGGACGTCAGAGTCCTTGTTTCTAGCGCCAGATTGTGAACACGATGTAACGATGGTATCATCGTGTCCACAAACAATATTCGCAGTATAATTAAAACTATAGAAATGTTTGAAATACATATAAGATAGCACATCGTAATTATATACGAGACTCTGAGCCTTCGGGCTCGTCCTCGTCTCCCATCATAGGGGAGTCTATGATGGTTCAAACAATGCATGATGCACAAATAATAAGATTATAATTGCAGAATATAAATGAGACGATGATTTACGTGGTTCGGCACTAAGGCCTACATCCACGGGGGTTCGGTTTTTCACTATGTATCATATGAGGTTACAATGGATAGTCAAATGACTCTGAGTAGGGAACGATGCTAGGAGGAAGATAGATAAAACTCATACTTACACTTATAATTTCTCTCTCCTGAATTATAGTTCTCTCTCTCAATTTTTTCGACCCCTTCTCTCTTGGTGGAGTTGGTGATAGGTGTTGTAAAACACCTTGATTTATTATCTATTGTTTATGCTTTCTTTGCTACTTCTTTTGTAAATTATGCGTCTTATGTTTGTTTTTGAGTCTTATAGGTGTTTTGGAGTCATTGGAGCAAAAAGAAGTGGAACTCGCTCAAATATTGGATTTCTTCTCATCATGTTGAACAGAACGAAATGAAGAAGCTAACGGCGAAAGAATGAGCTCATATCGACGTTGCATGAAGAAATTATGAGCAAAATTAATGATTGAACTTGTCGGTTCCCTAGAACTGATACTACAAGAAGACTATTTGGTGGCCCTTATCCAATTGCTGGGCGTCTATAGTTATTTTACCCATTACAACCCACAACTAGAGAAATATCTTCTCTTCTCAATTCTTTCTCTCTGAAATTAGAAACAGGAGGAAATAGAGGCGCAGTTTCTTAGAGAAATTGATGGTGATTGGTTATGGAGGCGCTGTCAAGAGAGTAGCTCAAAGGAATTGGTGATTTGAGAAGGGTGGAAGATTACCTGGGTACGATTGAGAATGCTCTGTTGATCGAGAATAATGGGATCTGAGATTGTTGAATTACTGGGTTCTGATGCTTTTGGTGTTTCTGTTAAATCAAGAACAAAAGTATTATGGGTTTGATGGAAATGATAAATCTGAAGCGAAGATTTGACGGCAATGATGGTGGAATTAAGATGGAAATTTGTTGTGTTGCTGCTCTTGAAGAACAGATTTAGGGATTTGATCGAGAAATTGATGAGACTCAGATGGGGGTTGTGGTTTCTACTACCGATGAAGGTGGTGATTATGTTGGTGTTGTATGTGGTGTCTTGAGCTCGATGAAGAGATTGTTGGCTGAATCAATGGTTGGTGCAATGAGTGTGTGTTGTTGTCGTCCATGGGTTCTGGTGCAATGGAGTTGGAGGAATCCGATGCCATTGATTGAAGCCGAGAAGAACAAGAAGCGGCTGGTACTGGTTGTTGCTATGGCCGTAAAACTGTAGAGTTGGTGATTCTGGTAAATGCAGGTGATTGCAGCTGGTGTTGGTTAATGAGCTGATGCAGGTGCAATGGCTGTGCTGCAGAAAATGGGAGTGATGTTGAACTAGAATTGCAGTCAAGAGCAGAAGGGAAGGCTGGAAGAAATGGAATCGTGGTGCTGCGAAGGCTAGAGTAAAAAGTAGTGTGAGCTAAGCTGGGAGAACTAATGGTGCTCGAGGTGAAGTTGTGCTTTGATATGGCATGAGGTTAGAATGGGAGAATGGATAAGCTACAACACTAGAGATACATGGAAGCTAAGAAGCCTGGAGTCTGAGCAGCTACATTCTGGAGAATGGAGCAGTTTCTGGTAGTTGTGAAACTACAGGTGGGAGTGGCTCTGGTGGATTTTTTACAAGGGTGTTAATTGATATTTCACAGTGCTAGTGATGGCAGGATGATGGTGATGGCTGGAGTTGAAGCAATGGCTTGAGCCAGGGTGCTGTTGCAGGTGTGTGGCTAGGAGTCGGAAGTTGTAGTTGAGGACAAGAACAAGGCTGCTGCTGGTGGTATGTTAGAGTTGCAGTTTGCAAGATGGAAGCAACAGATGGTGGTACTGTGTTCTGTGAAGTGTTTGCGGAAATGAAATGGAAGACACTGAACTGATTGGTGGTTACATGGAATGTGGAGCTGAGTTACAGTTGGTTGCAGCTGGTAGAGTCTGCTAGGCTAAGGCAGAATGGGTTGTGATGATATGAAATGGTGGTTGCAGCTCAGCTCGAACTGAGATAGAACTGGTGCTCAGCTAGATGTATGTTAGGATGTTAACATTGCAGGTAATGGCTTAAGAGTATCAGCTGAGGTGAGATGTATGGACTATGAGCTTCGCAGAGTAGATTGTAGCTTGACTGAGGAATGCAATGGTGGTTCTGCTGCTTTGCAGCCTGAAATGGATAGACAAGACTGACAAGGTTAGATTCTACAGCCTGAGCTGAGAAATAGATGCCGCAACTGTGTAGAAACACAGCAAGAATGGCGAGCCAGTGAGCCTAACTCGGGATGTCGGACTTCAGAGATTAGAGTGTGGATCTTAAAGTTTCATTGAATTGCGAAGCGGGTATGTGTTGGATGCAAGATTTTTCCGTGGGATATATGAGTTTGGAGTCATGCTTTTGGGCTAGTTTTCGCAAGAGCTAGGAAATGATTCAGATGGTGATGTTGCAGCTTGATTGTGGCTGGAATGAGAAGGACAATGGCAGTGTAAGCTGCATATGAATGGATAGTATATGGAAGAAGGCAACAATGAGATTTTGGTGGAGTTTCTTGAGATGAGAAGAACTGAGATGGGGGACTAGCTGATGCTGCAATGGAAGCAAATGCAGGTGATAGGGCATAGTTGATGATGCATAATGAGTAAGAAGAGGTGCAAGAAGTAATGCTATTACTGCTACACTTGGTTTATGAGTGAAATTGAAGTGCAGAGATGGCCTGAGGCAGTTGCAGAATGCTGCGCCATGATGGTGAACATTAAGCTTAGGCCTGTGCAAGATGGCTTTGGCCTATAGTCAAGTCAGCTGACTGACTCTCTGACTCAATGAAGCTGAGCTGACTCACTGGTCTGACTTGACCAGCCATTGACCGTTAGATATAATAGCTGACCTAGGAATATTTCTTCAGTCGGAGGCAGATTCTCAGGCAACCGGACCAACATTTTCAGGGGACCGACGGTCAATTTTCGGCGACCAATTCGAACAATTTTGGACAGAGATTTTCACACGGGTATTTTCCACACATGGGCTTGGTGGACCACTTGGAGATGGGTTTTGAGAAGATTTGACCTAATATTGGAAAGAGTATCCTTTTGGAATGGGAGAAGCATATAAATAGAAAACTCTTTCTCTAAACCTGATATCTCCATTAGGGAGGCTTCTACTTATTTTCTAGGGTTTTACATAGATTCTTCTAAACTCTTTGTGATGATTTCCAAAAACCCAAGTAGTTGATTTATTATTATTGGTTAAAGATGTAGTTGGATTTTGAAAACAAGTTATGATTTTTATGAATTAGTTTTCTCTCAAAATCATTGTTTGATTTCTACGGGTTATAATAATTGCATGATTGATGTATTGCAATATGATTGAATGTTTTTTTAGTTAAGTCTAGAATTAATTGAACTCACATCCATATCTATAGCTATTTTAGGGTTCATCATTGAGCGATAACCTTGAATACGAGTAGCATGATATGATTATGGTTTGTAGTGATACATCCTTGTAGTCATATGTAGAAATTGACCTTTGTTCGAATTGTGTGCGCAATGTATTACAATTGCATTGATTAGCCTATTTAAAACTTAATGCTCCTAGGAATTGAACTTAATTAGCGCAAGGCGTTAGGTTATTCTTTAATTCACATACGCAGCTCTAATGTGTGTGTTGATGACTTAGGAAATTTATGGAGTAGTCTTGCAATAAGATATTCTAGGGCTTTTGATGATAGCGAGATTAAATAGGAATTCTATTCATATATTCAGAAACTTGTTTACAATTGAAGATGAAACCTTTACCTAATATTTCTCATCCTTGATTTGATTTGTTTACCTTTATTGTTTGCTTTTATTTTATTTTAGTATATAAAAATCAGAAAACCCTCCGATGTTATTTATAGGAAACCGAAACAATTTGACAACCTAAGTCCTCTCTGTGGGAACGATCCTTTCTTGCCCTTGCTTCATTATATATTTTGAGTAGTAAGAAAGTGTAATATATTTTTGACGCCTACGACAGCGATCAAATTTTGGCGCCGCTGCCGGGGAGGCATCGGTTGTCACTTGTTTTTGGTTTCGTATTTTTGTTTTTTAGTTTTGTTTTACTTTTTCTTATTCTTTGGTTCTTAACCGAGTTTTGAGAATCTCGTTTTAGGTACCAATTTCTATGGACAGAGCATATTGGAGCAATCAATACGTCTTTCAACCTCAACAATATGACAACTATCACCCTTACGGGGAGTACAATCAAAACCAATCCTTTGGTTATGGTCCATACTCCACGTACCTTTTTAGTTGTTCTCATACATTCCAACCTTTTTACGGTGGGTATGTAAGTGAGCAACCACAAAGAGGGGATGGTACGTGTGCTCCTATTAATATTTATTCTAGTTTGGTAGATGAAATGCAACAATTTATGGACATCATGGAGTCAATTCATGGACAACCAAGCATGGAACCAGTTTCATCGACCGAATGTGCTCAAAGTATGTTTGGCCCAATTTCTAATCGTAGTTATGATCATTCACCCATTCAAAGGGAAGATAATTGGCCTAGTAATACTGAAGTAAGTAATTCTACTTTTGCCTTGTCGAATGAGCTTTACAAACAAATGGAACATTATATTCAGAATTTGGATGGATCACTCCAAGAGCTTCAAAGAGGTGTTTCCGACGTAAGAAAGGGCATTGATGAATATATAGAGGAAATGAATAATTATGTTGAAAAAGGCGAACCTTTGGGGACTTTCGTTGATAATTGTGTAGTTAACTCAACTCTTGATCGTAATAATGATCATTCACCTATTCAAAAGGATGAGTTCGAGATTAACAACACTAAATTCAGCGAGGACCAATCTTATGTTGACTATGATAGTGATGACTATTATGAAAATACATCGCCTGAACCAATTTATGGTGACATCCCCGAGGAGTGTACAATGGAGTCTTTTTGCGATAAAGGTGAAGATGAAGAGGAATATGTCGACACTTGTGTAGATTACTCAAGCATTGATCTTAATAATGATCAAGAGCCTATTCAAAGGGTGGAGCTTGAGGATGGTGCAATGAGTGTTCTAAAAAAGTTCCTTATGGCGAGATTTGGATCCGCAAAAGAGTGTGTGCCTTACAACAAGGAGGAATATGTTGATAATGTGACTGTTATGACCAATATTGTGGAAGACCCAATTGAGCTTTCATGTGATTGTAATGATGATGTTTATGTCGAGACTTTGGTTAAGAAAGAAACGGACGAAGAATGGTTGCAAGGTTTGATAAAGGACCATGATATACAAGAGGTGAATAATTCACTTGAGTTTTTCAAGGATGAAGAGGATTCCGTGATACAAGAGATTGTGATAGGTTTGTCTAACCCTTTGCCTATTGTTTCTTCTCCTTTACCTCTTATTGGTTTGAATGTATGTGCTTCGAGAATATTGTTGAATGACTTTATTTCTCGTTTTCCGCCATTAGAGAAACTTGATTCTCATACTATGCAGGTTATGGAACAAGAAACCGTGGAAGTACCCGACTTCTATATTCTTTATACACTTCCAAGTGTGGACAAGAATAAGTGTGGGGAAACTTTTATCGGTTAATAGCTTCATTTCTGTTTTATATTACTAATATTTATGTGAAGCTAGTGTTTGCAAAACAGGTTCTATGGAAGGATCCCCAACTTTTCAGATTGTTGGTATATGGGGAATGAATCTTGCAAGGATATAGTCGGGCTGACGACTTTAAACCAAGCGCTACATGGGAGGCAACCCATAGGTTTTGTATCTCTTATCTTTTAATTTTTCTTTTCTTGTTTTTATTTTTTCTTGTCGCATATCATGTAAGATTTCCCACCTTGACTTTCTTTGGACGATTCAATTTACATTGAGGACAATGTAAAGTTTAAGTGTGGGGGAGTGGTTAAGCATTTGCATTGTAAATTTTTCAAATTTTCAACTTTTGTGTAAAATAGTGAATAAAAAACTCCAACTTGTAGTTAGTTTAGAGTCACATAGTATACATGTCGCTAAGATTACATCGAGAATCTCATAAGAGTGACTGAACTTAGAGATGACAGAGAACATGGTCGGGTTTCTTAATTGTATGAGAGTTAAAGTTGGATTTAACCATGCCAGTGGAAAATAAGGTGCAGACTGAATTCGGTATTAGAGTTGTGGTCCCCTATAGTGGAGACTACCCATGTTACATAATGTGAGGCACCAACCTTCAATTCTTTGTACCTGTCTAAATATGTGCTTTTAGAGTGTGTGTCACCGTACGTAAATTCCGGGAAGAATGGTGAGCTGCCCAACCTCCCACCATAGAAGCACTATTTTGATCTCTTGAGTGCTATTTTTATCAATCATGATGGTGACATCGAATTGCTAACTTACATACCACTTGTAATCTTGTTCGCAGTTAGCACCATCCACTTTATCTCTCTCTACACCAACAGGTACATAGAAACACCATCATCATGAACAAGAGGAGCATCACAAATTTGAAGGAAAGTTGAAGACGTTCAAGGTTTACAAGCAACAGTACAGAATTGAGCAGATTTCAGATTCAAGTAAAGCAACAAGATAAGGAGCATAATTTTTACAAGTTGAAGACTTTATGTACAAGATCGAATATTATCAAGATGAGATTTCGAGAAGTTTATGATATCAAGACATACAAGTTGTGAAGAATCAAGCGGTAAAATACTTATACCATGGCCATTTGTACTTATTTTATTTTCAGTTTATGTTTATGTTTATTTCTCAAAAAAAAAAATGAAAAAAAAATGAAAAAAAGAAAAAAAGACAAGAGAAAATTTTGTTAGGTTCATCATTAGTTTTATTATTTTGTTTTCATATTGTATTTGTATTATTTTTCTTGTCTCAATTAAAAAAATAAAAAAAAAAGAAAAAAAAAAGAGACAAGAAAAATGTGTTGTATTATATTTTGGTTTGTCTTTAGTTTTGTATTCTTTCAATAAAGCCAATGCAAGCAGGAATATCTTACAAAGAAGTTTCAAGCAATAAGGAATTTGAGGAAAAAAATTACACTGTCAAGATTCTACGAAGTTCAAGAGTTATCATCAACAGTTGAAGACCGAAGACGAGGATGAAGACACCGATTGAAGACCGAAGACGTTTCTATGGATGTTGTGAGAGTGGTGCTAGCTGCACGCCGAACGGATAACGAGGTAAGTAAGCATATTCCCACCTTCGTTAAATGGTTGATTCCTTTCTTAGAGATCGTCAGAAAATGGGTTTTTAAAATGAATAAAAGATGTGGGTTTTTAAAATACTTCGGAGGGTTTGCCTTCCTACTATTCAACGTGTCGCAGGATTTCTCTCTTCACTCCTACCTGGACACATGTGTGACTGATAGATACATTTATGTGTCTGATATGATCTCAATTGTATATATTGTTAGTGCTCGATTTTGTTCTTATTTGGTTATGTCTTTGTAGGTGTTTTTGGAGAAATAAGCTTTCGTGGAAAAAGTTGCTCGAAAAGTGGAATTTGCACCTCCAGGAGAAATTACTAAAGGCACCCAGAGAAGTGTTATTAGCACCCAAGAAAATTTGAGAAAAACACCCCCCCCCCCCAAGTTAATATTTACACCCACATTTTACTATGTGCACCTAAAGGGGATTGCTAATGGGAATCCAATTTCAGATAGGGGGCATTTCTTCTTCACTTTCAAACGAAGAATTTGGCGGGAAAACAAGCTGTCACCTGCATGAAAGTTTGATCGGATTTTGGAAGTGTTTTTAACGAGACTCAATCTCCGATTTCGTTTACTTTAGTCCTGTTAGGACAACACAGGATAGGTGAAGAGTTTCAGTTCGAAAAAAAAGGAAGTTATGGTCGTGTACGATAAAATAGGGAGAAAACAAGTCGCGGACTTTTCTGGATTTACTTGGACGAGATTTTCACGGGTCCTTTCATGGATATGGATTTTAATATCACAGGATTCGTGTCTATCAGTTTAGGAAAGGTTTGGAAACAATTCTATACGCGTAAGAGAGGAATAACAGGTTGGAGAGTATCTTGGGTTTGGTTGCTTTTTTTTTGGAAACTACGTGAAGAAACGGGAAAGAATATTTGGTTACGTTCCTGGGAGGTTGGTTTGACTCTGTTACCCGCGTAAGAAATTAAAGAAGCGAATAAAAATAGAATGAAATCCCGTAACTTGAGTGGAAAGAAACAGAGAAGATAGGGAAGGATTTATTCGCAAAGATATTGTCATGTGGTGTTTAAATAAATTGTTTGCGAACTACAGAGGGGAGTCGAGACTTTGAGATAGTTTGGGGTAGTTACATAGCTCGAACCAAGGCAACAGAGGCGTGTTTGATCATCACAGTCGAGAGGTAGAAGAAGAACCAGAAAACATCACTTAAGGAAAGTCGCAGAATCCGTCACCTATTCTTTTAAATTCAAAGACTTTGTAACAATTTTTCCAACAATTATATTGGGTTCGCAACAGTTCGCAAATAGGTTTCTAGAGAATGATGAGTTCTGTAACAAATATATCTCATTACAAACTCGTTTGCTTTATTAGTTTTCTCTTATTTTTCACACTTTTGAGCTATGAATACCTATTTTGAGCACGTGAATAATATGAGGAGCTAAACCCCTTAGCCGAGGCGACGGAGAAAGCCATTGTTCCATGAAGAGTGGTATATTTCTATTTTAATTAATTTTTGAAATTTCTTTTACGATTATTTGCATGGAACTAATATTGGAAAATTGATTTTTATTGAATGATTGTGATTCGTTTTGATGGAGCATGCTTAGACCAAAGACTTTTGATGTTTCATGCTTGATATATACAATTGTTACTTCGAAAATATACTAGAGGCAATAAATTAGAATCACTTAAAACGCAAAGAATTGCATGAATATTGATTAGATTGAATCATTTAATTGGTCAATGGTGGAATCCTGAGTTTCGGTGCTTTTTATAATCTTGATAACGACTTTGATTGAGTTTTCTATTTTACTTTGAGTCTAAAACGAATCTTCACAAGTCTGAGTGAACGACATCTTTTAATACCACTTTCTACAACAACATAAAACCATATCAAGTTTTGGCGCCGCCGACGCGGACTTGTTTTTAGGGTTTTAGATTTATTTTTTTTAGTTTTTTTTTTATTATTTTTGTTCTTTTTAACGTTTTTGGGTATTTATCTTTTGTCTACAGGTTCTGGATCATAAAGAAAATTGAGCCAAGGAGTTCGGTGATTTCGTAAAGACTTGGAGCGAAAGATTAAAGCAAAAGAACGGAAAAGAAGACGATTTTATTTTAGTTATTTTGTTTTTAGGGTTTGTTTATTTTTACAAAAGAAAAAAAAAATTGTATTAGGGTTTATTATTTTTGTAATTTTTCTTTTCTTTTCTTTTTGGACTTTGGACTTTTGGACTTTGGACATTATTTTTTATTTAAAGTACCCTACGGAAGGGTACTTTAAATATAAACTGGTTTTGCGAGAGAAGGAGGACAATTACGATATTGTCT